>CM044101.1:22913798-22995388 GCA_024174645.1 Lemna minuta | reverse complement strand
ACTCGACTCTCCCCTTTGCCACCCGCTGTGGCTGTGTACGAAAGGCCTCCATCATCACGACCGACCGGGCTCGCGCCCCGCAGGTTAGGCACACATCCCCCTCTTTAATTCACGTCGACGTCTATATTTCTTTCAGTATTTCCCGCACCGTCTCCGCTGCCATCGGGATTAGCTAGGTGGAGAGAGTTAGACGAATTGATAGGATTCTGATCGTGGTCCAACCCGTCGGGTTGACTGTAGAGCTCCCCTCGACGACTCACGGCCCAACTTTCGCGAGGGCGCGGACCGGAAGGACTCTCGGACAGACTCTACTCGGCGCACCCCAGGATCTACGGCGGAGACACCCGAGGCGGCACTCTGCTTGATTGCATCATTAGTTTATTTCATCATATTAGAGTTCCCCTAGTCCACCCCTAGGATCACGGTGTGAGACCGGTTTCGCACCCGGTCCTGCATCACGTGTTCTTTGTGGATCGACCCGATCTTTACACTATACTTGATTTTACATCTTTATTATTGTGAGTTCAGAATTATAAATTTTGTTTGACCAACGTTTGTGTGTTTTAATGACCGCACAAAATGCTATGTCAGTGACTATTGTCACGATTAGCGCAAAAGGTAGGTAGAGAGGTTTGGATAAACTCAAGAGTGTTATTAGTACGAAAAATCTTTGGAGTAGTGGAGTATTGAGCAAAGACTTTCGTGATGAAGTGGGTGACTGTAATGAAAACCTGAGAGCGATCGCAGAGAAGGTAGACCCAACTCACACGAGTATAGTCATCAACAAACACGATATAGTAGCGATGATCTGAAATGGAGGGAGTACGAGAGGGACCCCAAACATCAAAATGAAGAAGATCAAAAGGTGAAAAATAGGGGATGCCATCATGACTAGAGTAAGAAGATCGATGATGTTTGCCCAACTTACACGACTCCCACACAAACGGAGTAAGAGAAAGCCATGATAAGGTTTTTTAAATTTTGTCAATACTTGGATGGCCTAAACAGTGATGCCACAAAGGGGAGGAAGTAGCAGTAGATGTAACAAAAAGAGCTTAAAGACCATATGAGGGTTTATCAACAACTCGCTCATAGATGCTCTTCCCGTTCTCATGGCCCAAGCTAATCCTTTGTTTGGTGTACTGATCCTAGAAAATACAATGAAAGGGAAAGAAGGTAACTGTATAGGGAAGAGCATGAGTGATAGCACTAATAGAGAGAAGGTTGACAGGGAAACTAGGAACATAGAGGATTTCATGAAGAGAAAGAGTAGGGGTGACACGAGTAGTGTCGCGGCCTTGGACAAGACAAGGTCGGCCATTGACAATGGTAACAGGGGGATGGGAGGGGGTAGGATGATATGACGACAAGAGCGATGAAGTCCAAATCATATGAGAGAAAGCCCCCGAGTCAATAATCCATAATGGTGACGAGGAAGCAAGTAGAGCAGATGTACCTGACGTGGAGGGAGCCGAAAGCAACGCGAGACTGGTAGAAGAGGAGGCATCAATACTCGCGAAACGACGAAGGGCGTCATACTTGACTGACGTCAAGGTCACATGATATTGGGGAGCAGGGATGTTGGGCGGTGCTGGGGAAAAGGAAACTTGAGGAGTCAGAACTGCTTGGGCAGTAGGAGGCTTGCCGAATTGCTTCCAACACCTGTTTACAAGATTGTTTGCTTGCCGTAGTGAGGACATGGCGGAAAAATGTTGCGGCCACACCCACGAGGTAGGCCTGAAGAGAGAGATCGCTTTGCTTGAGAGTGAGAAGAGTCTCAAAGATCTCTACCACATGGCTGATGTTCGTCTGATTGGCATACATTGCTTCAAGGGTTTGCCAAAGAGAGCGCGTCGGCTTGATGCGTGCGAGAGACTCAACAATGCTCTACTCGATGCTGTGAAGCATCCAAGTGATAATGGCTGAGTCGGATTACGACCAAGAAGCATAAATGGGTCGTGAAGTGGCAGAGGGTCATCCATGAGATGATGATAAAGGTTTTGGGACTCAAGAAAGAGTTCAAATCTTGAAGCCCAAGCTGTGTAATTATGGCCGGTAAAATTATAGGCAGGCCAAGTAAGTTGTGTTGTGATTGAGAGACAAGGTGCAAATTTCGGTGGAGTAGGAAACACTGTAGGCGGGAGAATCATCTGAGTGTCAACCTGAGGTGTCGGGATGTGTGGTAACGAAGTATCAGAACTCGAAGCTAAAGAGTGTGGAGATGACATAGAATCCCTAGATGAAGCCATAAATTATTGATGCAAACCTTGTAATAGGTTGAGATAAAAGATGTAGGCATGAATAAATACGTCGTTCAGAGTGAAGAGATGGAGCAGAGCGGGCGTGGAGCAGAGGACGTTGCGCAGTGGCGCACGTCACGAAGCATCGGATGGAGCGAAGTGTCGAATGGAGTGAAGCGACAACCGATGTTTGTGGTTTTGACAATGAGAAGGCTCAATAACGGTTTTGACTGTAGACAACGAAGGAGAGGATATTGTATCGGAGTGGGAGGAGGCGGCGCAGCGACAATGATGACTATAGCGTTCGATGGTGGGGGCGACGGTGAGAAGAGTTTATGGCTCTGATACCATGTTGACGATGAGATGAAGAAACCCTAGAATCGTATATGAAAATGAGAGTACATAGGTCCTTATATAAGAGGTGAAGATGAGAGGAGAATATAAATGGGTCGAGAGCTCGATACCACTATCAGACACACATCAATCAAGCCATGTACATGTAAGCATTAAATGAAGAACGTGTCCCCCAAATTTCATAGAAAAGCGAAAGAATAACCATGACATTGACTCGACCCAATACAACATTTCACTCCTACGCAAAAGAAATTCAAATGATGTTTGATGTAGAAACTCATAATTGAAGTTCTTGAACCAATGAATCTAAAGATCAAAAACTTTAATAAGAAATAGTGGCTGACCTATAAAAGAAGGAAATTATTTACATCTATAACAAGAAATTTTTTATAAGAAGCCTAAGGAACAAGCCTAAGGTAATTCCTATGAATTGAATTTTGTTGTCACATTATAATCATCCTCTTATTTGTGGTATCATCAAATAGCATTGTGAACTAGAAATAGAAGGGATTCATCAAATGTCATTTTCAAGAAGACCTATAGAGGAGACCTGGACACATCAACAAATCCCTAATTGTTGTTACTAATAGAGCATCATGGTTTGTGGCTCACATTTAAAGATATTCCTTAAATTCACTACACTTGGATTACTAGAGTAATATTTTTTTAGATGCATTTAGATAATCCATCACCACAGCCCAACCCAACTCTAAATCCATTTTCTCATCTATATTCTTAAGAATTTTTTTATTAGATATAGTGACTTATTAAGTTTATTGGTATTCTATACCACCTATCTTTCCAAACATATAATCTACCACCTTTTCTTATTATCCTTATATATCTAAAACTGTAGTTCCAAATGAATTCATGTCTAAATTATCATAACTTTAGGTGATTTGGGAAGTTATAATTATTTTTGTACGAGTTATATTGATTCCAATGACATATGTTATTCAGAATCCACTACATCATGTGAGCATTTGCTACATATCAAAGATGACGCATAATCACCCATTAGAGTTAAATAAAAATGTCTTGCATCTAGTTTGCCGCTAAGTCATTAACAAAGTAAAGAGTTGAAAATGGGAATCCCAAGATGACAAAGATGTCGCATAGGGGAGCAACATGCACCATGTTCAAAGACAAAACTAAAGAGGATGGTGGTGAATCAAAGATTGTATGTTAGAAAAAAAAACCTTCACCGTTAGGAGGATGATTGAATGGGAAGAGTGTATCAAGCATGAGATAGGGTTACATGAAGAAGCCTTGAATAGATAAACTCAAGAGAGATAATATAGAGATAGAGATTTCCTATGCACAAAAATGCTATCAAAAAGTTCTACTCAACATTTCATTTCTCATTAAGAAAATCTCATTATTTCTTACACGTTCATTCCTTTGAAGCATTTTTTGTTAGCAGTCCCAATCTAAATATATATGTTATATATTTTATGAGACTCAACCATTCGAACTTGAAGCACAAAAGATTGTTAAATCACAAATAAAATAAACTATTGGAGAAAAATAATCTCTTGTTCCTGATCATTCATATCACTTAACATTAATAATTGAGAAGTTTTTATTATCAATGTCATTCTATTGAACGTTGCATACCTGAGTTTAATAATGTTATCATACCTTAAACATCCATTATCCTTGGAACATTATTTGATAATGGGTCCCAATCCAAATATGTATTGAATATGTTTTTGGAGACAATTATGGACTTTAGGCACAATTTCTTTCACTATATAATAAAAAACCATTTGACAAATTTCTTACTATTGACCATTAAAATTAATTATTTTACTAAATAAGAATTATTTATTATTATCATATTCATAGTTCATATCATTTGTCATCTTCTTACATTAGCCTCTCTAAAAAAACAAATTTGAGCGGTCATTGAAAACACACAACTTCGAGTAAAAAAAAACCAAACTCACTGATTTTAAGTTTTAACAAAGGATTAATTAGTATAATGGTGAATAAGGGTTGAATCCATGGAGAAATAGGGAAATTCTTTAGGTGTTCTTCAAATTTTATCAAATTAGATGAGAAATTAAGGTGAGGAATTAGGGATTTTAGTTTATTTGGCAGGAAGACTCCAAGACGAATTCACTGAATCAAAAATCACTCGATTTGGATAATTATTCGTGAAGAAATAAAGGAGTGAAATCAAGGTAGAAAAAATTTATTGCGAAGAGAGAAAACCATTAAAATTTCGTAAGTTTGACTAGTCTACTATTCAAAATTGAAATCTAATATGTAAAGATTAGATGTTGGCCATTGGATTCACGATGAAGCTCTGAGATTTTTCCATGTTGGTGCGTAAAGAAGAAGCGTCACGTGACGCTTGTCGTTTGACCTTCATCGAATACTCGAGATGTAGCCACATGTCCATGGGAGTCCATTGGGTGCATTTAATCTCAGTTGTTATTAATTTTCAGGTGAACGTTTGAGATTAAATAGTTCCCAAAAAATTCGGTGATGAACGGTTATGCACCATGTACCCTCGCTTAAAGTAAAGATTAACGACTCTTGTTAAACGTGAAGATTGAACGCATGAGATTTCGTCACGTCACTTGAGAAAAAAAAGAAACAGAAATAGTCCCACATGGCAAAAATATTGAAATGACGTGTGTATAAATAGTGCGACGTGTTTAGTGGGTTAGCTTATATCCTTTGCAGGATGCTTAACCTACTAATCACACGCGCACACACGCGCGCGTGCGTACACCACCACGTGGCAACACAGAACCAAAATCCGCACTAAAAACAAATGAGAATCACAACCATCACAATTAGAGGCAAAACCAAAATGAATGCAAGATGAAAAGACACAACACAATCATAAACCTTTTGTGTTCTTGAAAGTGATGGTACAAGATGTGAACATGTCTAGCCTCTAAAAACATCAACATGGTTCTTGTCTCGTTGAGTCTCCTACACTTTTACGTCATCAAAGTGTTACATAAAGTATCCTTTATAGCTACTAATCTCTGCAGCATTACCCCTCTCACAGAGGGGTAATTCTGAAACAGGTTTGTCTAAGGACTGCAAAGAGGAAGTATCTCAAAACATGAACCTATAAATTTACATTGTTTTGTGGGAGCCATCAATTGATATGTAAAAATAGACATAGGATGCTGATGAGAAAAAGATTTAGATCTGTAAGAAAAAAATACCTGCTCCCTCAAAGTTATAAATCTGCCATTAATGAATTTCATTACCTTTGACACACAAAAAAATCCTTCACATTGGTTTGGACGTGAGTCTTTCCTCATCGTGTGTACTTTGATTCTTTCCCTCTCTTCAAAATACATGGACTAAACTACTACTTCCAAATTCCCTTTTGATCTCAATTAAAAACAATCAATATTCATTTATTCAATAAATAAGATAGTAATAGTGATATACTAAATGCATTCATTGAGCGTAATTTCATATTATCATACTTATCAGCAAATTTATGAAAACTTGATTTGTTCGGCCTATAAACATATGTAATTATAAACGACATCGTAGAATAATGATTTCATTACAGAGCGTTTAGATAATAATTCTTAAAACCTGTCCTAAAAATGTTCTATATTCCTGCTTTCGTCTCTTAATTTCCCATCTATACACTACACCACTTATGAGACATGTTTCAGAAGGCAAAATAAGCAACTTGTATTAAAACTTTACTCTGTTAGATCAAAGAAGTAGCAAGTTTTTTTGTCTTGGAAAAGGGAAGAATCCTAGTTTTTCCCGACAACATCAAATGCCAAGCTTTCATGGCACAGCGATCTAGGAAGGCTCACTTTTGACCTTTCAGTCGTGTTCTCTGTCTTCGTCTCATGTTTCTTGATAGACAATCTTTTCCATGTTTCAATTAGGGTACGTAACCTAAACTTACGATTTACATACCCATAAAATATTGATTTAAAATTATGTCGTCCGCCGACTACTCAGTCAACTTGCTCTCACTCTCTCTCTCCCCCTTGACCCCTTCAACCAAATTTACCCATAATGGCATTAAAAATCGGTCCTCTGAATCTATCTATCAGTCATTTATATCTCGCCTCTTCTTCTCTTCAGTTTTGTGAAGCCGATCTCTTCAGTCCCGTGGTCCTCCGACACCGGTTGCCCATCCCTGCCGAGTTGTCCCACCACAGTTCTAACTGGCTTCGTTAAAGCCTCGTTCCTGCGTCCACCCAACCCTCTTAGTCCGGTCGCTTTCTCTTACTCACTGTCCCTCTCGTCCCCTTAATAAATTTCAAATCTCTCTCTCTCTAGACTGTTTGTCATCAAGACAAGAACTAGACCAGGGAAACTAATCTACTGCTCATTAGTAACAGGTTTTTCTGCCCGTGATGATGAATAGGCGTGTGAGAGAGAGTGCACTACGTGTGTCACGTGTGGGACTTCGTCTCCAGTGGATCAATTGGAATTAGTGGTCGTAGGGTAGTAATAAAATGGTTTGAGAGAAAGAGCGAGAGAGAGAGAGATGGGTCAAATAGTTGCCGGGACAATCAGCGAAACCACGTGGAAAGAGATGACGAGAAAAAGACAGAGGAAGACAGATGAAGAGAAGAAGAGGGAGAAAGGGAAAGGTATTGAGGATAATGCCCATCATAAGGCCATCATGATGTCTTTCGTGTCAGAAAAAGTCAGAAAATGCCCAGCCTTCTCCCTGCTTTCAGATCCAATCATAGAGCAATAGATCACAGAATCATTTTACCGTTCTCTCTCCTATCCCCACAGGCCACAGCCCCTCTCTCTCTCTCTCTCTCTCTTCATGCCCCCTTCTCTGTCATACGAAACTTCAATGCCTGTCCGTTTTCCAGCCCTTTTCCCGGCAGAACGTCTGCCAACGTCTGCCTACTACATTAATGGCATCTCTCTCTCTCTCTCTCTCTCTCTCTCTCGCGTTATGTCTCTCCCTTTTTCTTCTTCCCCGTTGAAAAATCACCTCCAGGAAGAAAGCCCATTTTTGGAAGAAAATAAATCTGAAATACGAAGACGAAATAGTCGGAGAATGACGCGGCAGTGGGGGGAAATCTTCCTGGGGCAATACCCACAAAGTTCGCAAGTAAGCAATTCCATTACATCCAAAAGGAAACATCATTATCCTTAAGTGGCAGAGATCAGCGGAAAGGAGGTTTCCTGAGGGCTATGAATCTCGTTTTTCTTATCCCTGCTGCCGTCTTCCCTCTACCGATGGAAGACGTACAAGAGTCTCCCTATTTCTCTCTCATTAGGGAATGTCTAGCATCATAACATTTAATGTGAGAATAACACGGCTAGTGCTTAACCCGTTGATCTTTCACGGCCTGGCATGCGTCTTGTGCACAGTAAAGAACCAACTTGTTCTGACGGATATCATATCATACGGGGATGGAGAGAGAAAAAACATGAGCGAATAAAAAGATGAAGGCTGGGACTGGACGCATGGCCTCCGATCCATCATTAAGAGCATCCATATGAAGTTACCTTAAGCCAACGAACCGGAGACGGGGCATTAAATCTTGATGCACTGGCATTTAATTCACTACTCTCAGGGAACTCAAAAACTAAATTCTATCGTCATTTTGGTGAAGAAATTAAGTGCTGCTGTGGAGGGAGCATGTGGGAGTCTTCAAAGAACAATATGTCCCACTTCTAGTCCATGCCCATCAGAAGATCTATTCTTTTCTTCATCTTCAAGGACCTGGTCGGGTAGAGAGAGAAGGACAGAGAGAGAGAAAGATGAGTGAGATAATCGAATGTCAGGTTCCGCCCATAACCTCGGTCTTGACTAGAAGTCATTGAAACAGATGAAAGAGTGCAGTGAATCGGACAAGTTGCATGACAAATATGTGGTGTCGGGAAAGACTAATCAAGAGTCGCTTTCCTTGCTTCTTTCTCTTTCCGTCTCCATTTTTTCCAGATCTATTCTCTCTCTGAGAACAAAAATACAACATTAAGCAGAAATAAAGGGGCCCCATTATGTACTCTTCTTAACCTACTCGACTTTACTGTCTTCTTCTTTTTGCTTCACAGAGGAAGACAGATGAGTGAGATGGAGAAGGCGATCAAAATCTTAAGAACTTCTTGGGATTCAAAAAGAAAACTCGGAACATTATGCTTGCATTGAGATGTTCTTCCATTATCGCCAGTGAGATTTTTCCATCAGCATATTTCTGTTTAATTTATGTTATACTGAGACTAACGGGTCACAAAATAGTCCAAGTGGAATTTGAAAATTCAAGAGACTGATCTTTGTTTTAGTCAATCGAGTAGATGACACATTAATGAAGGTATTTTAAAGAAAGATTTGTTCCTATAGATGAAAGGCTAGGACGAAGAAAAAAAATCTCATCACCTGCATGAGAAGGGATCTCTTCCCCTCCCCCCCGCCCCCAAAAAAAAAATTCACACATACTCTCGTCGCCCGTTCTCTGGCCATCGACCATTGAATTAACGTCCTTCTGGGATCGACTTTTCACGTCTCATAAATGCGCTTTTAATTTTTAAGTTTTCCATCCATTTACTTTTCCATTAATGGTGGGAATGTGTGCCACGGTCGAATGGAAACAAGGGTATTATCTTTGCTCCTGGCTTGTTTTATTGGGAGGTGGAGACTTTGGAAAGGGTGTAATGGCGGCCAGATAGAGAGTCATCAATCATGTCACCGGGGGAGTTCTCATTCAAAATGCCAATCAGTGCAAAATAACGGCTCTCGAAAGACTCTTTAAAGTAAAAGAAATGACACAGGCGCCAATGTAGTTAATACCCATCAACCCAATCAGGATGATTTCTAGGTTTTTGAGGATTGTGGAATCAGCAATCTCGCCCAATAGGAGATTCTTAGGGGAATTGTTAGTATAATTTAGTGAATGCAGACTGAAAAGCTTTTCTACAGTAAAAAGATCATATCGCGATGTCTGAGGACATCAATCTTGGGTAGTCGGTTAAAAAGCGTAGGTCAAAGGAAGAGGCGAGGAAATCCTCGTCACCAAATGAATGCCGTTAATCCTTCGAAAAACTGAGGATCTTTCAACGACTGATAATCATCAAATTAACAGCTTGGAATGAGAAACGTGAAGATTGGCAGTAGATAGAGTACAGTAAGTTCCATCTATCTTCATTTAAATGGGTACGATGGAGAGAGATAGAGCGATATTGTGCGGGTGCGACTGTAAGCTGGTAAAAGCTCTGGCAAGAATTGTCAGGCGGACAGTCTAACAAGAGGAGCACATCTCCGTACATGAGATACCTAGAGAGAGAGAGAGCGGAGGAAGCTAGGTAGAGCGAGAGAGAGAGAGATAAAGAGCGGAAGAAAGAGTATAATGCTCGAGGCTCAGATAGATAGCAGAAAAATAGAAACAATAGGGGTCGTCGCACGCTGTGCTTGGACTTTCTCTTTCTCTCTCTGATTATCTGTCTATCTTCTTTGCCCTTTTGATATTTCTCATTCTTTTGTTCTGTTCCGTAGCCCGTTGACTGAGTCACCAGAGCTTGAAATCCCACCAAAACAATGGTCAGTATTAATGTTCTTCCTCTCTTAGCCTCACTTTCATTATCTCTCTCTCTCTCTCTCTCTCTCTCTCTCACTTTTTCTCCACATTCCATTTTTCCTTCTAGAGGGCCATTTTCTAGTAACACCCTCAAACAGAACAAGACCGAGTCCTTCCAAGACCTTTTTATATTTATTTAAGTCCCTCATGTACCCCGTCGATCTCTGTGTGTCTCTCTCTACCGCATGCCAGTATCAACTGTCGCGAAATAACAGAGAGTTGGGTTTATCCCCTCTCAAACGCTCTCGTCACTCACAAGGCAATCTGCAAGCCCACACTAGGAGCAACGCAAGGATAAGAAATCTAGAGAGAGAGAGAAGAAAGGGCTTTTGGGGGCAAGGAGGAGAAAGAGAGAGAAAGAGCTATGCCTCTTCAAGGGGTCTCCACCGAGACGTCCACCATGTCTGGCCCAGACCTCTCTCTTCATATTAGCCCTCCCACCGGCGCACCGCCGCCGAGCAGCGGCGGCACTGCCCCCACCGACCTATGGCGGCGTATTGGCTCTTTCTTCCCTCGATCCGACGGCCCAGAAACTTCCGCAGGCCTCTCCTTCCCACGATCTAACGGCCAAGAGTCCTCCGAGCTTCCATGGAGGACGGCCCAGATACTCCAACCTTCGAGAAGAACCTCCCATGAAGATTTCATCGCAGAAAGAATGACACCGATTAGGGGAATCCCGGTTTACCACACCAGTCCTTTTCCTTTCAATACCGGAGAACCGAAGACCGGGTTTCGACAACAGACGCCTTCTTGCTCATCAAACTTTGAGGCGGTGGGCTTGAATTCATACAATCATCATTCTCATCATCGGTCGGCGGGGGAATCGATGTCGTTGCTGATGAGGGAAGATCAATATCGTCTTCAACAGCAAGCACAGCAGCAGTTCGCTATTGGAAGTTATGATGGGTCTCTGAGGAGCAGATTTGCGCCAAAGCTTCCGTCTAAGAGGAGCACCAGAGCTCCCCGAATGCGCTGGACCAGCAGTCTTCACGCCCGTTTTCGTTCGCGCTGTTGAGCTCCTCGGCGGCCACGAGAGTCTCTCTCTTCCCCCCTCCACCTGAGATTATCCCTTTCTCTCTCTTGCATAGTCTCTCTCTCTCTTTCTCATAATCTCACATAATTTTGTGGCTCCTCGTCAACTTCCAACCCCGTTTCCATCCCCTCAATATTTTCTTTTCCGATCCTCTCAATGCGGTTCTTCATCCGCCAAATTCTGACATCCAATCTCTCTCTCTCTCTTTCTATCTATATATCTCCACTCTATCTCTCGCAAAATTTCGCGGTTTTTCACCGACTTTCACCATCATCTCCATACCCTCAACATTGTTTCCCAATCCTTTCTCTACGATTCAACAAATGATTCCAATATCTCTCTCTCTCTCTCTCTCGATCTCTCTCTTTCTCGCCGAATTTCGACGCTCCTCATCAAGATCCACCATCGTTCGCATCACTTCACCTTTATCTCTTCCGCTGTCCCCTCCGAGTTTTATCATCTTTCAAGAACGTCTTACCTCAATTTCCGCCCGGAGCTCAAATAATTACGCTGTTTTCTGCAGGAGCAACGCCGAAATCTGTTCTCGAACTCATGGATGTGAAAGATCTCACATTAGCTCATGTAAAGAGCCATCTTCAGGTACACTCTCCATTTTCTAGGATCTCTCTCTCTCTCTCTCTCTCTCTCTCTCTTTCTGGATTTGCAGTCATTAGATCATTTCTCTCGTTCCCCCTTCGTCTTACCTCTCTCTCTCAACTCGTCAATCTATCTTAGGACGAAGGATGGTGTCAATGAGTGAATAAACGAATAAAGGAGTGAATATGTGAGAAGCTAGGCCTGCTGCAATCAGTAAAGAGAAGGCTAGAGTCACGCGAAGAAGAAAAGTAGTCATCATTTCGTAATAATAAGAGACCCTCCTACAAGTCATCCCAAAACATCAACCTCGTGGGTAGTGAGAGAAAAGCAAGAAACACTCATTAAGGGCAAAAACATCGGGGCGATAAAAGCCGTGGAGCTGCCTACTTTCTCTCTCTACTTTGCCTGCATCCTTTTTGGCACACTAGCTCTCTTTAATCGTGGCTGTTCTTCTCTCACTCTCGCCTCCGTATTTGCAGATGTACAGAACTGTGAAGTCCACTGACAAGCCTGCTGCTTCCTCAGGTAATCTCTCTCTCTCTCCTATCTCACTCTCTCTCTCTCTCTCTCTCTCTCTCTCTCTTGTGACTCTTGATCTTTCAACAAAGGCCAATCTGACGGATCTGGCGAGGAGGATCTTCATCCATCAGCATCTGATCTAAACCTCAGACGGATAATGGCCGGCATCCACCATGCCGACACATACATTTCTATGAGGTATGTTTCCCTCTCTCACTCTCCCTCTCTCTAATTTTATATTAAGTTTTCTTCTCTCTCTTCTTTTCAAGGGCATGCCTGAATTTTAAGGATCATCTGTGTTGCCTCTTGGCTAACTTTCTCTTTGGTGTTGTGTTACTGGCTTCGATTTTCTGTTAGAATAAGGGCGGAAGATGGTTGTCTGCATCTAGGGCTTTCCTCTGTCTTTTTCCGTCCTCCCATTCACTGCGTTTTGTCTTTCTCCTTCTTGCATGGCTCCGATCTCGAACAATCTCTTGACCCGACGTGCCACCTGAAAATTGCTCTCCTCTCCCTCTCTGTCTCTCTCTCTGTCATTCTCTCTCACTCACTCACTCACACACTTACTCACTACTCACGCAAACACACAACCGATTCTATATTATCATTATCGCCTGAGACGTGAAAATTCATTTCATAATAGGTCTCAAGATATTGAAGCGTTGAGACCTGTCGTATTCTCTTCACCGACGGAGGTACTCTTTCTTCCTCTTTTCTCCTCTGCTCTCTCTAACTTGTCAGCCCATTTTCTCTCTGTCTCTCTGTCTCTCTCTGTGTCTCTCTCTCGTGTTTTCCCCTCTAACTCATTCTATACCCTCTCACTCCGTCAATTTATCGCTCTATCGCATTCCCTTCCGTGGCTCTCTCCATTTTGTCTCTAACTTCTTCTTTTCAAGCTTGCACGTCGACTCTCTTTTTTTCAATTCCACTATATTAATGTAGGAAAAGACGTAGGTCCTTTTTGTTCCTTCCAGATATTGAGGTTGAAGATTCTTTGCACAGGATGACGGTACCTCTCCATCCAAAGGGTCTATTAAAAACCCTCAAGAAGATAGAGACCTTAGCTTGGAGTTCACCTTGGGGAGGCCAGACTGGAGTGATACACAAAGGATGTCCCTGTGAACGTCGGTGTGATAAGGCGAGCATGAGAGGATATGTTGGGAAAAATAAATGAGTGGGTGGATATGAAAAAAGGATGAGGATGAGGGGGAGGGGAGATAGACAAGGAAGGGCACGAAAAATGGAAAAGAGAGATTATAGGGAGAGATAGAAAGAGAATGGATAGATAGAGAGAGGTGTTTTACCAGTCTCGATGTTATGATCCACATTGAAGTGCACACGCAAATTTTTTTCTCCTAGTGAATAGGCAGTAAAGAAAAAGCTGTGGGTAGCTTTTGAATTCCTTGAATCAGCATTAAGTAGAATCGTGAGATTTACAACTCGAAGAGGAGCTGGAATAATCAATGATGGCGTTCTGTTTTAAGTCTTCGCCTTCGGTATGTTGTCTATCTCAGATTCACAGAGAGAAATTGTTATTCGATATCAAATATCTCGCTTAATCTCTTCACCTACACATTGAAGAAAACGCCACACTCTAGGATCACTCAAGAACCTCAAGAACACACGAAACTGATGGAGAAACAAACGTAAGACTGATAAAAAGATCAAAGGTATGCAACACACGGAGACGCAGAACACTGCTGTAGCAGATGAACGGCCGCGATTATACCGATTGTTAGAAGACGAGAAAATACTACGAGGAAAACAAAAGAAAAGAGAAAGGCTGTCTTCATTTCATGGAGCTTTCGACGTTTTGATGCGGGCCCGGGCATTTCGCCAAGGTTTAAATGCACCGCACTTGTCCATAGAGAAACGTCTCTACTTGTTCAGTAGATCATCCTGAAACGGAAGTTTTATTAATGTTACAACGCATGACTGTTTTGTCTTCAGTACGCAATGCTACCTCTTTTTAGTAAATAAGGACAAGAAATGGTTCACGAGTAGCATCGCTTATTCCTCAAGATTCCCCCTTTCCCTAGATCTCCAAGAACTTAAGATTGATCTTTAAGTTCTGCTATCCGGAAAGACAGTTTTGTGACGTTTTGGCTGTAGCTTTACGATGCAGCTTAAGTGATTACTCTTATGAGAGTCATCATGCATTCTTCTTCTCGTCTGATTATTGAATCAGTTAGGGCACCAAGTCAGAGAAATAAGAAAAAAACCTTGAGGAGATTTCTACTCTTTAAGACTCCTCGCCTCTTCTTTTTTTCAAATATGTAAACACGAGAACCGTTAGACAGCGGGGTCAGGCTAACACCGCTTACAATGGCCCATTGGCGATTGAGACCCAAGAAAAAGGGAAAAGAAATACAGAACCATAATCTCCCCATCTAAAAATAAGGAAATGCAAATACACGTTTAAAGACACTTACTTCAACAGGTTTCCATTTGTACTTCTTTCATACTTGTTTGCGGAACCTTTTAGCTATTCTGAAATCTTGAAGCCTCCTTATGAGAGGACATTGCAACAAGTGTACTGAGAAGAAGAAGCTAAGAAAAAAGAAGTTTGAGGAGAAGAATTTGATTCAGAAGTATACTTGGAGGCGAATTGCCTTAAGTACAATGCCAATCATATGATACAAAACATAAACAAGTCCGTACATATCATTAAGAACAAGAGTCGAATGTTTAAGAGTCGAATCATTGGTTTATTTAAAAATTTTATAAATCTTTACTTATGCTGAATCAAGGGCTGGGAACAGTGATCGCTGATCAAATTGCCCCGATCAGATTGCATTGCCATGATTGATCAACGCAATCCCATCAATGATTTGAGAAGTAACCATCCAGTGATCAATGATCTAATAGCGATCCAAATCAATCACATAGAATTACGATCTCATCAGTGAGCAGATCGCTGATCAAATCATGAGTTCATGAATTGATGGGATGAAAAGGGATTGTGGGTTTAACATAAACCCACATTCTCTTAATTCCTAAAGTCCTAAACCTAAAAGTGGCTTAGGACTAGTAAAACTCTGTTATAGAGTTTTACTCGTTGAAAAGTTATCTACCTATTAATTGATCTTTTTATCTATTTATCTTATTGAGCAATGTATAAATCAATTTATTTCTCTGTATTTCTCTATTTCTCTATCTCACCATTGATTCATCCGTAAATTTATTAGTCTATTTACATACCTATTTATTAATCTATCTACCTGTAGTTTTTATCTTTCTATCAAATCATCTATCGATATATTGATATATTAACATATCTAGCCAACTATATGTTTATATAACTAACAATGTGCTGAAATGTGCATTGACGTTTGTATTGGATCTAGGTCAATTTTTTATCTAAAAATAATTGTGTCTATATAAGTCTTTTTAAAAATAATATGTGTCCATATTCATTCTTTCTACCTATCTACAGCCTATCTCTCTATGTTTGAAAATTTGTTCCTTTCTCCATACATTTTTTTTGTCAATTGATCAATCTATTGGGACGTTTTTGTATAACTTTTATTTAGATTTTATATTCATGGGTCACATGTATATTTTTGTTTTTAAGGCAACCAAAGTAGTGGCCCTAATTGAAGTAAATATGGGGGATCGTTCTCAAGTGTTCATCAAATGAATACCTAGTAATGAACACTTCACCAAAAATTCAATTATCCTAATAATTATGGTTGATGCTTGAATTCATGGGACATATCTTTAAATTCATGACTTTAGAAATTCTTTACAACAAAATAATGCATCATGCTAATGATATATGCATGATACTCAATGCAAGAATATGAAAAACTTAGAAATTTCATTGGAGAAATGTAAAATGAGTGTGATATTTCCAATTTTGGGGTTTAAATTAGAGTTATGCAATAATATTTTTATGATTTCATCTCAATTACAAAAAAACAAGTATATAGTAAATAACAGGTAGAAACTCAAAGATGAAGGTCACAAAGTCTAAATGAATATGCAAAGATTTTGGTACAGAAAATGAATGTGATCTATAAGAGAAGTGATACAAATGGGATGCAGTATAATGATCTAAAATATCCAAATCTACTTTGGAAGATCAGAAAATTCAAGATCATGTGTGACACTAATGTTTTAAAGGTTTATGATTATAAAATAAGCTTTCGAAGATTGAAATAAAACATAATAATCCACTTTTTATTGCACCATTATCGAGACCACACTCTAGCGATGCTCCTAATGCGATCATTTGTTGGAGAGCCCATAAATTTCACACGCATAAGCAAAAACAAGGAAACTCGCTAAAAATGATGACTTATCACTCCTCTCTTTCCTCTGGCTAGAACTTTTTAGGAGCATAAAACATAAAACAAAAAACAAAAAACCATAGTTTTCTTGCTCTTCAAAACTCCTGGATCATTGGTTGTCGAGTCATAAAAATGATACATTTCTAGTTGTTGATCACTTTTTCTAACCTTTCTAGTGCTGTCAAATAAACTTATAATTGTGCAGTGGTGTCAAATCAAAAATGCATGGAAACTTTTGGCATAAAATCTGAGAGTGTCACTTCTTTATACTTAGGAAACAAGGTGATTCAATTCAAAAAACTTAAAAGAGGTAAAAGGCAAAATACTTTAACAAAAATAATGAATATTCTTCCTAAAATGGCAACAACGAATTTGGTGAAGCCATGTGGCACCAACCCGTTTAGAAAATGCGATGGCCAACCATGATTCATCATGTGTTACTTTGCCTTTTTTTCTACTATCTATCATGATATCGTCTTCTTTTATCTCATGGAGCCCAATGGGTGCTCCATGCATCACTTGATGTTGGCGGCTCCATCTAATTAAGGTGACCAATCATTGTGCCACATCATTTGCATAAAAAATGAAATTAAATCAATGGTTTTGCTTGCCCCACATGGCACAATTATCTAAATAGGCATACAACCTTTTTTAAAAATATTTTTAAAATAAAAATAATTTTTCTAGTTTTAAAAAATAATTTCTTACTGATTTTGAAGTCCAAAGATTTCCAAAATAAACCAAAAAAAAAATTAAAATTAGAATGAATCATTTTAAACCACGATAACATGCATCTATGATCATTTTCATAAGACTATGTACATAAAATGCAAGATATTAATGCATAATTTTCATGTTATCATATCCCCTACAAGAATCATTGTTAGTCCCCTATCAATGTCCCTGGTGCTGGGATATGAGGCTCGACAAGCTTTCCAAAGTTTTCGTTCCAAAACAATGATTAAAAGCGGAAGATGTTGAATCAAAACATTTACAAAGTTGAAGCACCAAAAATAGATGATCTCATCATCCATTCTACATGATCCTATTATCTAGTATAGAAGAAAATTCATACTTATAGGGATCATTTGAAAGAGTTCTTCAACCGTTCAAGTGTTCGGCCTCTAGCGGTATCTACACAGTCTTCGGACGATCGGATCTCCTGTTGAACACTCTTCACCATGAGAGGAAGAGAATAGAGGGGAGAAGTTCCACTAGGCTTGCATGGGCACTCTTATTATGGTTGTTCTCCCCCTATTTTAAAACTTTAGGACTGTAAACTTTTCACAAAAACCCTTATTATTATATCTATATCCACCGACGTCCACTGACCTTATGTGAGTGACCTTCTAGGTCTATATCTCTTGCCAATTAATAACTTTATCGACCCAATTACACTTATTAGTCTTCCTTATCAATTAACTATATCAAGATATATATTAATTGACTAAGGATGGATTTAACCTAATCAAAAAATTGAGTCGCCAGCGTGGTGGGTGCCAAGCTACACCACGTGCTTTGGGAGATATGGAGTATGTTAGAACTCTTTCGTGGAACCCTACTGTCATTAGTTACTGTGCACGTATAATCCTTCATCCACGCAAAACTCATAAATGACTTAGGGTATAGTTAACTCTCAAACCCTAATCGGTCACTCAATTTAGTACTTATACGAGTAGAAAATCATCGAGAATAACTTCTTTAATATTTCCCCTACCTTGGCCAAGGATTTAACCACATCTCATTCCTTGAGTTGATTTCCTCATATACCGAGGACGGATGATCTCATCTTGACCACTCAATCACCTTCAAAGACTTCATATCATATCCAATTTATGACGTTTGGAGATCACATGGCTAGTGATAACATGCTATATTTACATCATAAAACATGATTTTTCATGCATATTAAAGTATAAATGATTTCATTTCCATGCATGTTATCATACTTATATGTATTTTTCTATTATTCTATGAAAAAAATCATTATAATCTCAAAATACTTTAATTTAGGGTTGATTTTGATAAATTAGAGTTTATTAATTTGATAACCCATATTTTTCTTGAGATTATAACTGTTTATAAAGTTAAAATAATAAGAGAAACAATTTTTATAAACATTCATTTTATTTTCTAAAGTTTAAAATCTTAATAAATGAATGTATTTTTGAAATAATAATTTTAATTCTTATTACTTATTAAATTTAACTTTTTATAATAATAGATAATTAAATTTCGGATCAAATGAAAGAAATTTGGATTAATTTGGAGTTATGTATGAAAAGTTATGAATTTTCTATTTTTAGGGATTTTTCTGAATTTTTTTATGAATTTATTTTCGATTTTTATCGATTAAAATAATTAAAAATAAGGCAAAGAGCCTTTTCTTTCGGCGCGGGGCCATGTGGATGCAATGTGGCACTCTGGGCCACGTGGCAGCGCCACGCGGACCCGCGCAGCGCCTACGTGACACGTTATACGTATATATATTATTTACTATAGTTATAAAAGGGGTCTTTAGCCTGCCCTCTATGGGGAGGGTTATTAACCCTATAAACCGTCGGGTCTTATAAACACGACGGTTTCCTAAATTATTTCCCGTGTGGGACTAATCCACACCTTTCTTTTGATGCAGGTGACGTGGCGCGATGGAGAGCGTTGGATCGAGCCGAGCGATCAATCGACGTGCGTCGATCGAATGGACGCGTGGACCACCGTCGATCATCACGCACGTGCTCAAAAGGGAGGCGTTATAACAGCTCAGATGTAACAGTTGCGGATCACATCTAGGCCGTTTGATCGCGATCCAACGATGCAAAAATGATGCGTTTTTTATAAAAGCCTCTCATCAAGACTCATCCAGACCGTGGGATCAAGATCTAAAGGATGCAATCAAGAGCGTTTTTAAAACGCTTATCTGAGGAGTGATCGGAGCCCTTCATCGAAGATCTGACGGACGCGACATTTCCAAAAACGGTCCATCGTGGACCGTTTATCGTAACCATCGATCATTTTGATCGGACGGTTATGATCAAACACCCTATAAAACTCTATGTTCTTCGTCATTCTAAGCATCCGAGTTGAGATTTCAAGAAAATTGAATTGTCTAGACACCTCTCTCTCGTTTCTCTTGATTCCTTCCTCTTCATCTCTCATTTCCGCTTCCACAGATGGGTTGAAGTCAAGATTTGGTGGAGAATCAAGGGAGAAATCGCAGCTTGAAGCTCACGTTCGCGTTCCTCACGATTTCAGCGATTAATCCATTTAATCACCTCGTTTCGATCGCTAATTGAGTTTAGTTGGAGCGGTTTTACCTAGATTAACCTCCTATCACGTTTATTTTTTGTTTAGATTAGGATTTAGAAGTTAATTTCATCAATTTTCACTGAAAATCACGATTTTCACGCTCGAAATTTTCTCTCCACTTCGAATTTTGATTTCTCCACGAAATCAAGTCCAAATTCGACGGTTTTTGATTCCGTGGAATCGATTTGAAGTCTACTTTCTTAAAATATCATTTTCCTCAATTTCTACCATCAATTTCTAGTCTGATTTGATCAAATTTGAAGATTACGTCAAGAAATTCCTTAATTCCCTGTGGATTCGACCCTTATTTACCATTATACCCTTGAATTCGTGATTAATTCTCAAAATTGGTAAGTTTGTAATAATTTTTGACGCGATACCGCGTGAAATCGACGACCTCACGGTTTCGTCTCGTCAGCTAGGGATTCGTAAGTCATAGTCAAAACACAATCATTCATTCACAAGATGTCTTCGGTGTTTGAGGTCAAAGGACCAAGTACACAACCATGACATGAATCAACCTGATTGATTGTTTGGCATAATACCATTGAGGGATTCATATGTATTAATTGAATTAACTCTTTCTCCAAAGAGCACCCACTGTCCATCATTTGTGTCTCTACATTGATGCCCACAAGATTAGCCATACTCATCATATGAGTGGGATCATATAATGCTATTCTTTCTAGATAATTTGATGTCCTTCTTGAATATCCCACGAATAGGAATATTTAGATTATATGTCTAAAGACCATAGATCAATGTATTATGATCTCATGATAATTCACTTGATCAATGCATATGTTCATGGACTTCATTCCAAACATCACAAAAGAATGACAATGAATAAAAGTTCATTTTAATGAATATAAATGAAAGATGAAAGTATGATTCGCTTGCAGGCCACATAATTTCCATCAAATATCATATACCTAATATCTCTAAATAAGGGGAGAATAGTCACACCTAACACATGTAAACTTTCTCAAAAGCTCTCACGTTTCCTCTCTTTCTCTCTCGGCGAAGATTTGTAAAGAGGAGATCCAATTGTCTAGCAATTGTGTGGATACTACAAGATGTTGGACACTTAAAAAGCTTTGATAATTTATTTAATGAACTCATTAAGTATATAATTTAATTTATACTAAAGAATATGATCATTAGTCTTGGTGCCTTAGTATTTTTAATATTATATTCAATGTCTTCCATTGCATTTGATGTTTTGATAGAAATTTTCGAAAGCCTACGAGCAGAAAATCCCATCACAAATATTAATAAATTCTTAAAGAAAGACATAGGGCTCTTAATTAGATCTTCTATAAAATTAGGCAATGGTTAAAAGCATTTAAGTATCAATCATAAATGAAACATTTTTTCCAAAGGGGGTGCAATTGTACTATAGGTTTGAGTCTTATGTGGATCAAGATACTCCCTCAACTTCATCCTTCTAATACATTGATCTCTTGGTTGATTTTGGGGAGGATTTGGATTTTTTCAATTTCTACCTCAAACAATTGATTATCTCCCTCAAAACTCTCAAGATTGGGCTCTAACTTTGAGGAGCTTTCTCCTAAATTTAGGAACATAAAGAGTAGGATGTATGGATGTCTTGATTCTCATACAAAAACAAAATTTAAGAAACCCATTAAAAACCATAAGCAAAAATAAAGATAATGATGAGGATGTAGAAGAAGAAAAAAATAACTATTTTATGTTTTCAATTTAGATCTAATATACACCTACCTCGTGGCAAAAGCCCAAATTCATAAGTCTAGTTTTTAGATTTTAAATACATCATTTTTGGAAAATTAGATTTATCCAATAATATTTTCAAAAAAATTCTATGCTATCATAAAATACCTACCGACTAAGTAAGAGATTGAAACACATAAGTGAAGGTTGCTAATATAAATCAAATGCAAAGATTATGGTGGAGAAAGTGAATCAAATGGATAAGAGAAATTGAGTGAATGTGATGCAGTGTGGTGTGATGATCTAAAATATCTAGATCTCTTTTTAAGATGAAAATATTGGACATCAAGATTTTTGTTTTTAAAAGGTTTATGATTAAAAAATGATTTATAAATATTGAAAGAGAAGATCCTAATCTAAATTTTATTGAAGTGTGATCAAGAACTCACTCTAGCAATGCTCTAGCTTTGATCATTCATTTGAGAACCCAAACATTTCTCCTAGACTATGTGTCTTGAATCTAAAACAAAGAATAGAAAGAAAAATTTTGGAACTCACTAAAAATGATGATCCTTATGCCAACTTACCACTCATCATTGCTCTCTTTCCTTGGCTAGCCAATTCCAAGAACCTAAAAAATGTTAAGGAAACCTAGTTTTTCCTAAATCTTTTAACAATCAAAACATATGAATGGAAAGAAGGTGAAAAGAAAATTTTATACATAAAAATTTACCCCAAAACTTCTTTTAGATCGCGAGATATTAAGCCTTGAAAAATGAGCATTTCTAGCTTTTGATCTTCATTTTCTCTCCTCATAAGGGATGTCGAAATAGCATCAAATTCAGCTCATTGACAAATCCCAAAAGCACTAAAACCATTGGCAATGAGTCAAGTGCCATCATGTCCCCATCAACTTAAAACAGGTAAATAAAAGTAAAAAGGTATGAATATTTAACTTAAAGCCAGGAATATCCTTTTAGAATGAAAACAAGGAATTAGAATGCGACACAGTAGTGTGCGTTAGCACTGGAAAACTACGATGACCATTCAAAACATGCTGCATCAAGTAATATTTGCCATGTCATTATTCCGTGTGTCAGACATCAGCATAGACATGATGCCAACTTCTCAAATTGCAGCAGCCAATAGAAAAAAGTTTATCTTTTTCTATTGGCTTTTGTCAAATCTGCTCCTTTTGGATGATGGCTAATGGTTGTGCAACTTGTCACATGCAAAAAATCATTTTAAGCCATGAAAACCTATGCCTAAGATTGCATCAAGTGGTGATTGCCTGAGTAGACCTAAAATCAAATAAAAGTCATTGTTTTAATAAATATATTATTGTCTAACTTTTAAATTATTTCTTGATGAGTGTGGGTCCCTAATTCCCACAAAGTGCCACAAATTCCTAAAAAGTACCAAAAATTAAGAAAAATTAGAATTTTCTTATAAAATCAAAAATAGTAATTTTAAAGCATTGGAACATGCATTTATCATCATTTTGATAAAAATAAGTGCATGAATGTATGATAATAACGTATTGATTTGAATGCTCAAAAGTCATTACGTTCACAAGTTTCAGTATCTCAATCGTGGGCCCAATAGGCCTTATAAGGCATAGGACATTTTTCACAAAAGGTTGGCCCTTTTGGAATGAGTCGACTAAGTGATCTTTGATCTTCACTCAGTCAATACATCATCGACTTCAATAAAGTCTTACTTTTAGTTGATCGTCGATGATGATTGACATGATCACGCCAACCTTCTCTTCTCCCAAACATCTCTCTCTCAATCAATCGATCATTGATAATCGATCATCTCTTTCTCCCGTGGAAGTGGAGTAGGGAATTCCAAAGACTGACCAAAGGTCGGTCGACCGGACCGAACCGAGACCATCGGTCCTAGAAAATGGACCGGACCGGTCTCGGTCCAAATTCGGCCTGGTCTGCGTCAAGCCTTCGGTCTTGGACCGAAGGGCAAAATCTGACTTTGACCCGTTGACCGTAAATCCATAACTCAAAAAATTCCCTTATCCGATCTCCCTTGAAATCGATCTCCGTTTCAGATTCGCAGTTTCATGATGAGTTTCCCGATATTTACCGCATGGCTAGGGTTTTCTCTTCCACCGCGAGCTACCGATTTCGAATCAAGAATACTAACGCCGCACTTATCATCCGCCTGCATTTCCGCGCATTTAATTCCTCTTCTGGTAATCTATTGAATGTAAGATTCCATGTATGTTCTGGCAGATTCGTTCTTCTCAGCAATTTTAGTCTACCTAGCGGCGATCCCGTAATAAAGGAATATATTCTCAAGGTGAAATCTAATTACCTTACTATAACGTTTACTCCGGCTGATAGATCCTTGATGGCGTTTGTGAATGCCATTGAGGTTTTTTCTGCTCCTCGAGACTTGATTTCTGATCTTGCTTGGTCTAAGTTGGATAAGGGTTTCAAGAATTGGACTCTATTGGATCAGGCTTTGGAATCTGTGTACAAGATTAATATTGGTGGCGGGAAAGTAACTCTGCTTAATGATACTCTTTGGAGGACTTGGACTGCTGATGATGCTAAGTTTCTTCAATCAGGGGTCTCTTCATCAAGAGTTAGGGCTTTCCGCGGTCCAATTGAATATATTGAATGTGGAGCTAGCCGCGAGGTCGCTCTTCATCATGTTTATGATACTTCAAGAGTGACAGATTCCAACATGACGTGGGTATTTCCTCTCAATTCTGATCATGAGTACCTTGTGAGGATGCATTTTTGTGATATCATCAGTCAGGCTCTCTACCAGCTATATTTTGACATCTTGATCAATGACGATATGGTCTACAACGATTTGGATCTCTCAGAAGCCACCTCGCACACTCTAGAGTCTCCTTACTACATCGATTTTTTTGTCAATTTGGATGGCAGGAAATCTTTAAAGATTGAAATCCGTTCCTCTAAGCGTGATTATCCGGAAAATCATTTGGGCTTGTTGAATGTATTGGAGATCTTTAAGATCAATAACACTTTTGGAAGTCTGGATGGGCAGACATCAGCACATGAAATCTGCAAGAATCAAATGAGCGGAGGGTTCTACATGTTCCTTAATTCTGTAATGTGTGGTTCCATGGTCGTGATCTTGATCGTTGTGGCACTCATGCTGGTGAAATTGTTGAAGAAGGAGACAAGAAGCCCGTTGGTGTGGTTGCCTTTACCTGTCGTTGATGTGGAAGCAGGAAAACTGGTTAGCGGAGTTTCATTTTCTGTTGGTAAGTCTTCACATTAATGAATTGCATCATCCCCTAGGTATCTTTGTTCTAATCAATTGACGAAAATTCCATCCCTACAAGAGATTTTCTGAGTGGTGTTCATATTTTTACGATGAATAGCGCAAAGAAATTTCTAAGGATTGCTGTGCAAATTGGAAGTTCAATCATTACATTTCAATCACAGCAATATCATAGAGAATTATAGAGCATGTGAGGAAAATATAGAATTAGAAAGTAAAAAGGGAAGGATTGAGGAAGAGAAAGAAACTGAAATTGTTGATGCATAAATTAGGATTAACTAGGGCACCGACCTGGTTTCTTCCCTTTCCCTGTCCAAATTAGCTCTGTATTCTCGACTGGATGATTGAGTGGTCTCCCATCAGGCATGAGCCGGTTGACCTTGCTCTCTCCTATCATCCATATGAATTGATTTTGTGGCTTCAGACTTTTGATGATGCCTTTCAAGTTGACTGGGGAGGGTTTAAAGAATGATGATGAATTGAGCTGCATTTTCAATTTCCTTTTAATAGAGATCTCTCGGTGCGTAAAACCTAGGGAAGATCTCTAGCTTAATTGCTTAATTGTCCTAGCTTCGCTTTTTCTGCACTTTCAAAAGGCCCTCGTAATGATCAATATCTCTCTCCTCTTGCAAAAGTTATGATTAATCTCTCTCCTCTTGCAAAAGTTATGATTAATCTATCTCCTCTTGCAAAAGTTATGATCAATATTTCTGCAGTAATTGATGTGATGATTTTCTGCAAGATATTAAGGAGAACGATGTGATGATTTACATGAATAATTGATAATTTTTCTACAGTAATTGATGTGATGATTTTCTGCAGGATATCTTTCTTACATATATTTTTTAGGATATATTTATTTATTTTTATTAAGGAAATGGGGAAATGGATCTCTTTTCAGGTACGCTGAAAAGACCGAAGTTAAGACAGAACCGGACCGTGACCGAGGTGGACCGAGACCGAGACCGAGACTTGGACCGAATGGTGTGCCAAAAACCGGACCGGACCTGGACCGCCCAACCCTAAAGTGGAGTTCCACAAGCAACAATCACTCTCTCGCTCACTCGGCGAAAATGGAGTTCCGCTGACATCAACCCCTCTCTCTCCTTCTCTCGGCAATCGACCCGGAGAGACAGCGTCCAAGCACGATCGTCTCTTCCTTCCGTTTCTTCTCTGTCTCGCAATATTGGCCCGTGTATCTTTTGGATCGAATCGGACTTCATTCTCAGGGAGATTACAAGTATTACTAGATCTTACCTCGATGGGATCTTACCAAGTTGGTGTCAGAGCCAACGTGCCTCGGCTTCCAAGTGCCCACCACGCGCTCCACCACTGCCGCCATGCAAGACTTGGGAGAACTCATCGAAGCTTGACTCCAAGCTTCGAAAGTTTAAAGAGGATATCGTGAAGATGGTCTCCTAATGCTCTTCCACGACATCGTCGCCCAGCAGCTCCTTATGGCGTGATGGCGCGACCACGCCCTGCCGCCCTCCCACCGCGCATTGATCGACCACATCGTCCCCTCATTCCAACGCGGAAGCCTTGGCTTAGCTGTCGCCATCGCGCTGGCCGGAGTTCCACCGGCAACGCCCACGATTCCCGACGGTGACCGCTCGTCGCCGGCAAAAATGCCCTTTGCCCGCGTCTTCCGTCGTCGCCGGCCAAAAGCCCCGACAAGAATACGCCGCCCAGCGGATCTGGCCTACACAGCTCCGGAAATGGGCCCCGGCACGCGAATCCTGAATATGAGGCCTCTAGAATCACGGCAGTACGCCTGTTAGAACTCTGCTTACCACTAACGCGATTCTCTCCTGTTTCACTCTCGTGTAGAATATCTTGAATGATTAACTCCACGGGAAAGAAATCTCATACACTTCACGCTCTGTTCTACCGAAAACATCTTCGGTATTTAAAAGAAAAGAAAACAAGAAAAAGAACTCAGAAGGAAGAAACGGAAATAACGATCGCGGGTCCCGCCATCCCGCTGTAGCCAATCCGCGCTAACATAACTCCTCCACGTGGCCGCTTGAGATCAACTCTGAAACGATCTATTATTTAACACACACGATCAGGATCCTACGGTTTGGATCATCTCCTTCAATTTCTTCCCTGATCCAAGCACCGCTAAACATTTCCGAGACCAATTTTTGCGCGGAATTCGCAGAACTTGGAAATTCCGAGTGATTTCGTGAAGAAATCAGCCACCTGCTCCTCCGTTCGAATGTATCTCAGGATGACTTTACCTTCCTCCACACATTTCCTGATGAAATGAAACCGCACATCTATATGTTTCGTCCGGCCGTGATGAACTGGGTTCCGACTGATTTCAATGGCAGATTTGTTATCAATACACAGATCAAAGCGCTTCTCCTCGCACCCACTAAGCTCATGCATAAATCGACTTATCCAAATCCCTTGACACACTGACATGGTGGATGAGATGTACTCAGCTTCACAAGAAGAAAGAGCTATCACTTTCTATTTAGAACAATTCCAAGCAACTGGATTAGTTCCAAGAAAAAAAATAAAACCCGATGTGCTTTTTCTGTCATCCAAGTCTCCAGCATAATCACTGTCGCAATACCCAATTAATTCACTCTCTTCACCTGATTTGTATTTTAGACCAAAATTAATTGTTCCTTTCACATACCTAAGAATTCTCTTTGCGGCTGTCATGTGATTTGAGTACGGTTTACTCATAAACCGACTCAAATAGCTCACCGAATACACTAAATCCGGTCGAGTTAAGGTAAGATATCTCAAACACCCAATTATCCTCCTGAAGCATGTTGATTCTACCTCCAATCCTTCTCCATTTCTGTCAAGTTTCAATCTACATTCCATCGGCGTCTTTGATGCATTGCAATCTGTCATGTTGAACATGTCAAGAATTCTAATTGCATACCGAGTCTGACACATTTTGATTCCATCTTCTTCCTGCATCACTTGAATACCCAGGTAAGAATGTAATAGTCCAAAATCTGTCATCTCAAACTTAGTTTTCATTGAGGTTTTAAAAACATCAATTTCCTCAGCATTTGATCCTGTGATGATCAGATCATCAACATACACTCCTACCCATAATTTTCTTTCCTTCCTGTTTGAGGTATACACTGCTTGATCATTTATACTCCTGATGAAGCCCATTGATTTAAGAGTTTCATCCAATTTACTGTTCCAAGCTCTTGGAGCCTGTCTTAAACCGTACAGAGCTTTTCTCAGTTTTAGAACATAATTCTCCTTTCCTTTCTTAATAAACCCTTCAGGCTGATTTACATAAATGTCTTCTTCTATGTATCCATTTAGGAATGCCGATTTTACATCTAAATGATGTAATTTCCACTTCAATTTAGCTGCCATTGCTATTATAATCCGAATAGATTCTGCTCTTGCCACAGGTGAGAAGACCTCCTCAAAGTCAACTCCTCTTACTTGACTAAAACCCTTAGCCACTAACCGAGCCTTATATCTCACAATCTCTCCAGAATTATCTCTCTTGATCTTGTATATCCACTTAACCCCAATTGTTTTGCACTTGTCAGGTAATTTCATGAGCTCCCACGTGGAGTTCTTTTCAATAGCCTCTATCTCTTCTTCCATTGCTCTTCTCCACACCTTTTCTTTCATTGCTGACTTAAATGACATAGGTTCTTCCCTAGTACAAAAACACACTTCATCTTCCACAATCTCCTCTGTATCATCATAGATATCTTGCACAAATCTCCATCTCTCTGTTCCGTCTTCATCCGAAGATTGATCTTGAACACTATATTCCTCTGTAGGTACAGTAGATGTAACTAATGAGTCTTGGTTTTTCAGTTGAAATCTCGAGTTATTTACCAAGTTGCTGGTTGAAGAGATAGTGAAATCAAAACATTGACCTCGAGGTTGATCTGAAATCCCAACTATTTGATTCCTCAAAAAAATTACATCCCCTGCTAATGGTAACTTTAAAATTCAAGTGGATTAAGACATCTATAAGCCTTAGTCCCACGTTCATATCCAATAAAAACCATCATAACACTTCGTCCCCGAAGTTTGTTTAACATTTCGTGGTTTTTCACATGAACCATCGAACCGAATACTCGCAAATGATCAACAGCCGGTTTTCTTCCACTCCATCTCTCATATGGAGTTACATTCTCTAAACTCTTTGTGTAGGAACGATTTAACACATACACACAGGTGTTTACTGCTTCTGCCCATAGCTCTAGAGGTAGCTTCTTCTCTTTCAACATACTTCTAACACAAGACATTATTGTTCTATTCTTTCTTTCCACAACTC
Organism: Lemna minuta; assembly: GCA_024174645.1. Lineage (NCBI taxonomy): Eukaryota > Viridiplantae > Streptophyta > Magnoliopsida > Alismatales > Araceae > Lemna > Lemna minuta. Next base: position 22,966,250 of record CM044101.1, on the reverse strand, counting down.
CATTCTGCTGAGGAGAATAGGGAGCCGTCAAATGTCTTTTAATGTCATTCTTATCACAATAATAACCAAACTCTTCTGAGTTAAATTCTCCACCCCTGTCCATTCTAAAACATTTCAGTTTTTCCCCACTTTTGGATTCAGCTTGACTTTTAACGACTTTAAAATGTTGAAAGGCTTCTGACTTCTCTTTCAGGAAGAACACCCACATAATTCTAGTAAAGTCATCAACAAGAAGTAAAAAATACCTTCTTCCTCCGATGGTTGAAGGTTTGATAGGACCACAGATGTCCCCATGTACAAGTTCTAATCTCTTTGTAGCTCGATATGCTGATGAAGAAGGGAATTTCCTTCTACTGTGTTTTCCTGCTACACAATTTCTGCAAACCCGATCAGTGAACACTATGTTAGGTAAACCTCTTACCAACTCACTTCTTCTCATCCCATTGATTGCACGAAAATTCTGATGACATAGACGATGATGCCAAAGCCATCCTTCTTGGTCTTCTTCTCTTGAAATTTGACAGAATTCAGAGACCACCACATTTAGTAAATACATACTACTCTTTGTCTTCTTCACTTTAGCGAATTGCTTCCCTTCTTTATCAATGATAGATAGGATGCCACCTCCTAATGTAGATATGAAGCCATCCTCATCTAACTTCCCAAGACTCAGTATGTTAACCTTCAGGGAGGGAACATATAAAACACCTTCAATTCTAACCTCTTCTCCATCCAAGTAATTTAGGAGAATAGTTCCTTTTCCCTCATATCTTATTGAAGATTCATCACCAAACTTAATAGAACCACTTAAATTTTCATCAAGAGAATAGAAGAAAGATCTCTTACTTGTCATATGAGAGATTGCACCAGTGTCGAGGTACCATGAATCCTTTGAAATATCATCATCTTCTAAAGATCCTTGCAATAAAACATCCTCAGTATAGGCCATGAACAAGCTTGATTCTTCAATTGAGATGTTTGCAGCTTCTTCCCTTACTCTTGGCTTTCTCTCATTCTTACATTCATCAGCAAAATGGCCGTAATCTTGACAGTTGTAGCATTGGATTTTTGTTTTGTCGAATTGCTTTCTTGGATTTTCTTGCTTCTGATCATCACTCACTTGTGTTTTTCCTCTGCCTTGATCCCTTCCTCTTCCTCTTCCTCTTCTTCTTCCTCTTCCTCTTCCCCGAGATGACTGTCCCTCGTCTTGTTTAGATTTCTTGAATTTAGTCAACGCACGAGACAGAAGAGCTTGCTCTTCATCTCTTAAGTCTCTCTCGGACAACCTCATCTCATGTATTTTAAGTGATCCAATTGCTTCAACGAGTGACATTGAATCTAGATCACCAAACTACTCAAGTGAGAGGGTCAATGGATCATACCTCGGAGGCATCGATCGTAGGAGCTTCTTGACAGCGTCTCTGTCATCAAGCCTCTCACCAAGCTGTCTTAATTCAAAGACTATTCTTGAGAATTTATCAGTGAAGTCACTAACCTTGTCGGTCTTTTTCATTGACAAATTTTCGAATTCTCTTCTCAGCCCCTGAGCTCTTGATTGGGCGAGACGATCTATTCCTACATGGAAAGATCGAATTATCTCCCAATTTACCTTTGCGGATTTCTTGATGTCGAGTTGAACTCCTGACGATTCTGGAATGGCTGCAAGCATAGCAGAAAGGGCAAGACGATCCTTCTGCCTGTTCGTCTCTGTTCCGGTTACCGCTTCCCACAAACCTTGGGCGTCAAGATGGACTTCCATCCTCATCGCCCAATGACGGTAATTCGTCGCCGTAAGCTGCGTCACTGGAGTCGGAACGACTACTTCCATCTTCTTGATGGAATCGTCAATCGTAGCTCTTTCATTTTGGATCGAAGTCTCCCCTCTTCTTGGCATTCTTCACAGGTTTCTGCCCACGAAACACCGCTCTGATACCACTTGTTAGAACTCCTCTGCTTACCACTAACGCGATTCTCTCCTGTTTCACTCTCGTGTAGAATATCTTGAATGATTAACTCCACGGGAAAGAAATCTCATACACTTCACGCTCTGTTCTACCGAAAACATCTTCGGTATTTAAAAGAAAAGAAAACAAGAAAAAGAACTCAGAAGGAAGAAACGGAAATAACGATCGCAGGTCCCGCCATCCCGCTGTAGCCAATCCGCGCTGACATAACTCCTCCACGTGGCCGCTTGAGATCAACTCTGAAACGATCTATTATTTAACACACACGATCAGGATCCTACGGTTTGGATCATCTCCTTCAACGCCTACCTTTTTGTCTCTCGTGTGCTCGAGTGCTGAACATACCGAACGTGGCAAAGTTAAGGCGCTTCCTGCAGGTCCCCTTACTGACTACGAGCAAGGTTACGAGGACTGGCACTGGGTCGCCCACGCCACGCCCCCAGAAACCCCATGGAAGCATAAGAGGTGGGGAGGGGGGAAGGGGGGGAGGGGCATGTCTCGTCCGCCCCCCTAACGCCTCCACGCACAAGAAGGGGGCTGACTAGTGGGTCCGTGGAACTTGGCCAGGGGTTGGCCCCAACCGCAACCGCAACTTGGCCAGGAGGCACCTCCAACCGTAGTTGTGGGGATGAGGCCGCGGCTGAGGAGCGCCGACAGCCGCCGGCCCCCCACCCCCACTCAAAAAAATAACTGCCTGCTCCTGAGGGCTTGTGTCCGCCACCACCTCGCCGTGCTCCCGACATTGATCTGGTCCCGTCGAGATATCAGTGAACCGGGCGGACCGGTTCATCTCGCATCAATCGAGGCAGCGAACAGACCAATTTATCAAACAAAAGGTTATCAATAAGTCAGCAATCAAAGGACGATAAGGAGATCAACGTTATCTTATTCCCACCAAATCATCAGCTTATGACAAAGACTGTTAGACGTCACCATCAATCACCTTCAAGATCAAGGTAACATTTTCTTAGAACAATATAAGAAAGGGATTCTCTCTCCCTTTCTTAAGTCTTCCCCGTCTGGCTTCTTCTCCCACAAATTTCTTACAGTTATTATGGACTATTATGGACTAATAGAAATCTGGCAGCCAAAAGAGGTTGAGAATTGTAGGAAATACCCTCTTAGGTATTGGGACATCCCAATGAACAAGAGCTACACTTGATCATGGTGAAGGATCTTCGGGAAGAGTCACACACGAAGGATGAGGTCGAGCCAAAGAAAGGATTAATAGAGGAAGCCAAACGTGACGATGACTCTGGGAAGGTCACCGTTTGCCTACATACACTAATGGAGTTATCAGGGGTGGTAGGACGTCCGATTACTATTTTTGTACGGTGCTCCATGACCACTTGAGGTTGTCGATTACCAATACAACTCAATAAAACATCACAATGCGGGATGACTTTATAGGCTCTCAAAATTTTGATTAAATAGTGAAACATAGTGGAAGACATCAAGAATCAATGTGCCTGTCATCAAGACATTAAAAGTTATAGATTAAAAAAAATCCAAACTTTTAATTTCTATTGAAGGAGTTAAAGTTATTCAAATGTTTAACCTTCAATGATATTGACAATGTGGAACGGGAGAATGAGATAATAATCTTGCTTAAGGAGAAGAAGAGAGGAGGAAGAGAGACATATATAGGGGAGAGAAGAGAGTAACCAATCGAAATTACAGAAGTGCCATTTTGGCCTATTTACACTCACACTCCCCCTCAACTTAATGCATAGAGATCAAACAAGCCTAGATTGTGAGAATATAGTCGTAGGAGGCCGTGCTCAGCCCTTTTCTTAGAATGTCTGTCACTTGATGGGAAGAGCCAACATGAGGAGTAATGATGAAGTCATCAAGTACTTGGTGGCAAATAGCTTGTAATCAATTTTGATGTGCTTGGTGCGTTCATAAAACGTAAGCATGTCGGCAAGAAAGATGATAACTAGGTTATCACAATATATGGGTATGACACCATGTACCAAAAGAACCAAGCTTCTAAAGAAATGAATGTAACCAAAGCACCTAGTAAGAATTATGCATCATAGCATGGTATTCGGGTTCGGCACTAGAGAGAGAGACAACTTTTTGCTTTTGAGACCACTATATGGCAAAGTTCCCACCAACCAATGTGTAGTACCCAGAAATAGATTTCTGATCAACATGATTGCTTGCATAGCTGGAGTCAAAGTAGGCCTCCACGCAAAGATGACCATGTCATAGGTAAAAAAGGTCACCTCTGTGAGCATGCTTGAGATATGTGAGAACACGAAGAGCAGATTGCTAGTGGATCTCTAATAACATGCAATTTCATGCATTAATAACATACATTTTATGCACTTTTTCTTGAAAATCTAATTGTAAATGCATGTTATCATGATATAAAATGATTAAAATGATAATTCTTATAGTTTAGAGGATATTATTGATTTTTTATAAATTAATAAAATTTTATGAGGATTTTCATGTCATTGATTCATCAAGAATATAATTTTTTATAGATAAAATGAATTGACATCTTTTTTGGATTTTTTTTAGAATTTTCAGAAATTAAGATCAGTAAAAAAAATTACTTCTCTCTCTTTCTCTCTCTCTTTCTATTTCTATCTCGTGATTGGTGTCCCTCTCTCCTGCGATCTCTCTATCTCTCTACTCTCTCTCTCTTTCTCTATGCGTGCCTCTTCCTCTTCTCCCCACGCACACGTGCACACTTAGGGGAGGAGGAGACTCTCTCCATTTCCCTTTCTTCTTCCTTTCTCCCTTCTCTCTCCCACGATCTCTCTCTCTCTCTCTCTCTCTTGGATCACTCTCTCTCCCGCAATCTCGATCTCTTCCTCCATAATTTCTCTCTCTTTTGCTAACCCATGATCTATATCCCTCTCTTTCTTTCTCTCTTTCTCTCTCTCAATTGACCTCTCCCTTTCCTGAATCTCTCTCTCGCTCTCTCTCGCAATGGAACAATTCAGTCACAGAGAAGAGCAAGATCAAGGAGAGGCACACATTCTCTCCTCTCCTTCTCCTCCTCTCCCAACGCGCGTCTGCGTGCGTAAGGGAGAGCTTCTTCTTCCTCTTTTCCCCACGCGTGCGTGTGTAAGGGGGAGGGGGAGAGCTGATAACATGCATATAACTTAAATTCTTATCTTATTTAACTAATATTCATGCTTATTTTATGTGATTATGATGCATGTTATCATAATTTTTATGAATTTTCTCCATTGACATGTCATTCTACTGTAGTTCATATTTATGTATTAATTAGGGTTAATTATATGATTTATGAATGTTAATCTTTTACAAGGTTAAATAAATAGAAATTAATCACTTTTCTTGAATTACTTTGACTTTAGTAGATGTTTTGAAGAATAAATTTCAAGAAGAGAAAGTTAGGATGACATAAAGAAGACTTCTTAAGACATTATCTAAATTCATTATGAATTCATCTTAAATTTGTGATTTAATGGAGAAAATTTGAGTTTAAAAGGAGTTATATTTTCAAAGATATGGATTTCTAAATTTCTTGGATTTTTTTGGATTTTTCCTGAATTTATTTTGATTTTTAAATCTCTTAGAAAATGGCAAAAAGGGGGTTTATATCTCCACAGGACCGCGGAGCTGATGTTGCGCGTGGGACCCGCGCGGATGCGACATGGCATGCAAGGCCACATGGCAGCGCCACGCGGACCCACGCGTGAAGGTGGCGTGGACACGTGGCAAGGCCACGCGAGTCCACGTGGACGCCAGGGTGGCGCCACATGGCAGCATGAGGGGGGCTGGCATGTGAAGGGCCCATGGGTTAGTGGGCCCTGGTTAGATAATTGGGGCGGTAACGCAAATGCGTTACGCCGCCCAACCTTATATACTCACCATTTCTCTCAATTCTTTCCGTATGGGACTATGTTCCCGTGAGGTTTTAATTTGCAGGTGACGTGGCAAAGTGTGGCGCGTCGGATACGATCGCGATGCGTCAATCGTGTAGACCCGGAGTCCACCGGATCATCGATCAAACACGTGCTTTAAATCGCGATTTAAGTGACGCCTTGACGACTCACCTGGCGACACGTGGACGCATCAGGAGCTTCTGATCTTCATCGGATGGGCGAAATAAGCGGAAAGTGTGGGTTGCGTCGTGCGATCGTGGGGCGACACGTGGACGAATCACGAGCTTCGGATCTTCATCAGATAGGCAAAATTAAGGGAGAACGTGGACTGCGGCGTGGGCCACGATTCCACCGATTGTGCGCGATTGGATGGCTTGATAACATGCAATCTTAACATGATAAAACATGATTATTAATGCAAAATAAGGCATAAAACATTCCATTTATATGCATTTTGTCATACTTTGAGTGCATTTCTATCATTCTATGTAATTTTATGTTATAATCTCAAAATGCGTTAATTTAGGGTTAATTATGATGAATTAAAGATTAAAGATTTTATAACCTGTCTTTACTTGAGGTTATAAATCGGTTTTAAATTTAAATAATAGGAGAAATCATTTTTATGAACATTCATTTAATTTTCTTAAAGAAATCTTAAAGAAATGAATGTATTTTTGAAATAAGAATTAAATCTCTTGTTATTTAAATAATTTGACTTTTTAGAATGATAGATAATTAAATTTCAGATCAAATGAAAGAAATTTGGAAGAATTTGGAGTTGTATTTTGAAAGTTATGATTTTTACCAATTTTAGGGATTTTTTGGATTTTTTATGAATTTATTTTCGTTTTTTATTGATTAAAATAATTTAAAATAAGGCAAAAAGCGTTTTATTTCGGCGCGGGGCCACGTGGATGCGACGTGGCACTCTGGGCCACGTGGATGCGACGTGGCACTCTGGGCCACGTGGCAGCGCCACGCGGACCCGCGCAGTGCCTACGTGGTGCATTATACATATATAGTATTCATTTATTATCGTATATATAAAGCGTCTTCAGCCTTCCTTATATAGGAAGGGTTATTGATCATATAAATCGTCGGGTGTTATAAACCCGACGAAACGCGTTAATTAATTCCGTGTAGGACTAATCCACACACATCTTTAATATGCAGGTGACATGGCGCGATGAGAAGCGCCGGATCGAGCGAGGCGCGGAAGACGGTGCATTGATCGCGTGCGCCCGCGGTCCACCGGCGATGATCAAGACACATGCTTTAATTGGAGCGTTATAACGGCTGCGATTAATCGGCGCGGATCGTATCTCAGCCGTTGGATCGCGATCCAAGGAGCGAAATGGCGTGCGTTTTATAATGCATCTCAAGCGACGCATCTGGACCCTCCATTTCAGATCCGACGATCGCGACATTTTCCGAAACGATCCATCGTGGACGTTTCATCGTAACCGTCGAACGAAACGATCGGACGGTTACGATCAAAAACCCTTTAAATAGGCTTGTTCTTCGTCGTTGTAAGCATTCGAGGTCGATTTCAATCAAATTGAGCTATCTAGACACCATTCCTCTCTTCTCTCTTGATTCCATCCTCTTCCTCTCTCATTTCCGCATCCACGGAGGGGTTGAAATCAAGATTTGGTGGAGAATCGAAGGAGAAATCGCAGCTTGAATCCACCGATCGTGTTCTTCGTGTTCTTCGTGATTAAGAGGCTTAATCGCCGCAATTTGATCACAATCAGGGATTAGTAGGAGCGGCTTTTGCTTCTTAATTTGCCATTTAGATTTCATTTCTGTTTAGATTAAGATTTAGGATTTAATTTCATCAAATTTAGCTCAAAATCACGATTTTTACGTTTCAAAATTTCCCTCCACTTCAATTTGCGATTTCTCCGTGAAATCAAGTCCAAATTCGATAATTCTTGATTCCGTGGAATTGATTTGAAGTCTTCTTTCATAAAATACCATTTTCCCCAATTTCTACCATCAATTTCTTCTCCGATTTGATCAATTTCCAAAAGATATCTCAAAAATACCTTAATTTCCTGTGGATTCGACCCTTATTTACCATTATACCCTTCAATTCGTTAGAAATTCCCAAAATTGGTAAGTTCGGTATTATTTTTGACATGAGACCGTGTGAAATCGATGAGCTCGCGGTCTCGTCTCGTCACGGCTCTAATCTCACCATGAAACGGGCGGTCCACATCTCTCGCGGGATATTTCCTTTAAAACCCGATGTATTCTCCTCTTTTACGTAAATTTTGACTGAATCGTGAAGAAATTAAGAGATTTTGAAGGAAGATATCAAGTTCTTCGTGATCCTCTGCTTCCTAGAGTCAATTCCGCAGCCATTGAAGCATTATAATCACAAATTATAGCAAGAAAACTATCGCAATCTTCCCTTGAACGCCGAACGGATGTTGAAGATAAAACCGGGAATACCTCTTTAATCCGCGTGAATTGAAGCCCAATCATCGCGTCAGTTGGGTTAGTAGTGTGCTTTTTTGGTAATCCTTGCAATTTATGTAGTTTAGATTAGAATTAGGTAGGTAATTAGAGTTTAGAAGTAGTTAAATTCATCTTTTTGCGCAAATTTTAGCGATGAATTTTTGTTGATCTTCAAACAAGGATATCTCTCTAATCTTAAGAACCACTTGATTTTAGTTTCATTGTATTTCTTGTTTCATCAGCTTTCCGTGGATAGCAAAATCGTCAAATTCCATGATCATTTGACCCTTCAATTTAATGTATGACCATGTACTAGTCATTTTCAATCCGAATTTGAGCGTTGATTTGCGAGAACAATTACTTTTAAAATATAAATTGAAATTTGACAATTTCAATCTCTTTGGAATCCTTTGGTTATCAGCTTTCCATTCATATGTGAATTGAAATTTTTGGATATCATTTGTTTAGTCAATTTGAAGATTTACACCGAAATGTTCATTTCAAGATTTTTCTGATCATTGATTTTCAATAATTCATAATAAATCCAATTCTTCTAGAAAAATCACAAATTTTATATCAATAAATTCCATTTTTTCTCTAGTTTCTAAATATATAATTTTTGTAATATTTTAAGCTCTTTTTATTCTCTGATTTTACAGAAAGTCAACTATTGGTCAAAATCAATGCTTTAACCTTGACTTTTGACATTTCTCTTCAAATCAGTTTTCTAAAGTCTTAAAATACCTTCTCTCATATAATTTTATCATTTCTATTGATTATCTATCAATATCACTTCTTTAAAACCCTAATTAAACATAAGTTTGACCAACTCAACTCTGCGATTAAAGTTAACCATGTTCTCTGTGGATCGACCCAATACTTACACTATACTTGATTTTTTCTCTTTGTCATTGTGAGTTCAGAATTATAAATTTTTTTTGACCGACGTTTGTGTGTTTTAACGACAGCATAAAAGGCTACGTCAAGAGCCCTCCTCTCCTTCTTTCCTCTTTCTTCCTCTCTCTTTTGTGATGGAAGAATTTTGTCGTGCGTAAGCTCTTCCTCACGTGTGTGCAACAAAAACTTTTTCCATCTCGCGCCTTATTTTCTCTCCCCTGCTCACCCTCTCTTCTTCCTTTCTTCCTCTCTTCCTCTCTTCCTCTCTCACTCTATCTCTCACTTGTGACGAAAATTCACATCACGCATTCCTCACGCGACATCCTCTCCTTATTTCCTCATTTCCTTTTCTCTCTGAGGCGATGGATTTCCATCTCGCGATTTTGTTCTGTCTTCTTCTTCCTCCCTTCCTCCTCCTTCACCTCTTCCATTTCGCCTCTCTTCCCTTTCTCACTCCACCACTCCGCGTCATTGTCTTTCTCTTGCAATGAAAATTTCCCCTTTGCTCTCTTCCTACTTCTTTTCTCTCTCCCTCTTCCCATCTCTAGGTCTCGAAGAAGCCTCGTGAGTAGCAATTTTTCCGTCACTTCTCGTGTCTCTTCTTGCACCCACATTTCTCGCCATCAAGAAATAAAGAGAAGAGAGAGGAGAGAGTAGAGGGGAGATAGAGGAGAGAGAAAATCACCATTTTCTGTTTTAAATGAGCGCAGTTTGATCAGGCTGGAGCGGGTTGACGGGTGCAATATGAGGAGAGAGAAATAAAATCAAACGTTGCAGATTTCTTTCAATTAAAATTTTGATATCTAACAATCCTAATGGACCTAGGGGCTAAAATTTTATGAGAATGAACGTCATTTCAAGCTCTACGAATCTGCTTGGGCTGAATTAAGTTATGAGATGAAAAAAATTAGATTTTTAATGTTTCTTCATTTGCTTCTAGCATTGGCTAGCTAGAAGGAAAGAAGGCAACGATTGATCATTCTTCATATATGGAACATCATGTTTATTTAGTTTCTTCTCTTTACTTTTCATTCTTTGTGTTGGATGCAAGACGTCAACTCCGAGCGAAATGTGCGGGCTCTCGAAGGTATGTTTTGATTAGAGAGCATCACTAGATGTATTTTTATCATGAAAATAAAACATCTCGAAGGTAGGTTTTAGAATAGGATCATTTTCTACACATATTTTCTGTTTTCTCATCTTTTCATTTACATTTTCATATTTATAAACCATAAAAATCACTTTCCCACCATCGATCAAGGATTTTCAATCTTTGAAAGGAGTTTGGACGCATTTGATCAGTCCATTACATTCCCATGTACATCTTCTTCCTTTCATCGATCATTTCTGATTTATAAATCTAAGAAAATATAAAAAAAGATCTCATGGTTTCAATCTTTTAACCTTCCTCCATGTGGATACGACCTTGACTCGCCAATATTCTAAATTTAAATCCGAATTTGATGAGTCGAGTAAATTTTTTTGATACGTGAATTTATGCATTCAACGACCGTATTTGTATGAATATCAGTCTTCTAGGATGCATTCATAAACTAGCTAAGGAGACCCACATTATAAGGGATGTCACGATGATAGGCTCAAAGTCGTCGTGTGTTTAAGCCCTACAAATTTACTATTTATAAACTAGGAAACTATGAAACAAATGGGATGATTGGGATGTATAGGTTTCCTAGGTCGATCCACAGGGACTTTAGGGCAAGAGAATGTCAATGTAGGCAGTAAGAAAGGAGATTGGCACAGAATTAAGTCATATCAATAAGGAAGACAATTAGAAGATATGAAAAATAGAGGAATATTAAAGTTTGGATAAGACTTAGGAAAGATGATGTGTGATAAGATTTAATAAAAATAAAAATAGGAAAAGGGAAATTAGAGGAAAGATGGGGAGAGTAAAGATCTAGATATGGAACCTTTTTAAGGAAAATGAATAGAGAGAAATAGTGAGGAAATAGATGAATAGAAAGGGATAAAGAGTGGGGGAGAGAGAGATTAAAAAGAGAGAATTAAATATAGAATGAGAATGAGAGAAGGACAATTAACTTGCGGAGAATAAAAATAAAATAAAATAAAAATGAGAGAATGATAACGACAAACGAGAAAAAGACAAACGTAGAAATTTGATCGTGCTGGAAAAAGACAAACACAGAAGTTAAAGGGAGAAGGAGGAAAGGAGAGGGTCGGAGAGAGCAGGTGAAGACTGGAAGCAAGTTTTGAGGAAGATTGGGATTAGAGATTGAGAACTATGACCGGAAGAAAGGAAAGCAGGTGGGAGAGAAGACGTGAGGACGTGAGGAGAGAGAAGAAGGAAAAAAATATTGTGAGAGAGAATAATTATGTGAGAAGAGAGAAGCGGAAAACCAAGACAAAAATGAAATGACGATCGGAAGAAAACTAAAGCGCGAGCGTGAGAGAGAGAGAGAGTTATCGCGCGGAAACGAAAGAGGGGAGGAGAGAAAGAAAGGAAGATGGAGAAGAGGAAATGCCGGTAGTCAACGCGAAGGGAAGCCGGGAATCAAGAGAGAGAAAGAGGGAAATTAGGAGAGGAATTTGATGCGACGGAGAGAGAGAGATGAATCAGAAGAGAGAGAGAAAAAAACTGAGGGAGAGAGACGGGATTAACGGCGACTCAGAATGAAGAGGGTAGGAGAGGGAAGCGAGAGAGATAGAAAACAGAAATTCGGGGGAGATGGAATTTCGAGATGAAGAAGAGGGAGAGAGAAGCGAGATAACTAAAAAAAACGGAATAAGAAGCAGATTTTGGAGGAAAATGAAACGAAGACGGGGATCGAAGCTGAATAGATGAAAGAAGATGAGAGAGAGGAAATGGGGTGGAGAAGAGAGTTTACGAAAACAGAAATGGAAGGAGGAGGGAGAGAACCGAAAAGAGTAGAGAGGGGATTGAAAACAGAAGAGCGATAGAGAGTGAAAAAGGCGGAAAACCGGAGAGGCTATCGGAGAAAGAAAATGTGCAGGCGAGGCTGATCGTAAGACTGTTCGGAGAGAGATTGGATGATCGTAAGAGAGAGCAAGAAAGAACTTCCTTGATAAAAATAAAAACGAGGACGAAACGAGGAAAATCGGATTAGAATGAGAGGGTAAACGAGAGAGAGATCGAGAGAAAGGAGAGAAAGCTGGGTTAGTGCGAAGAGACGAAAAATAATAAGAGAAGGATAGGACAAGAAAACGGGAATAATGGGAAGGAGAGAGAGCAAATTGTAGAAGATGAGCACGAGGGGGCGAGGGCACAATGCGAGAAAGAAAAAGAATGCCGAGAGAGAAATTTTGGGAGAGTAGGAGAGGAGAGGCGAAGAAAGAAAACTAAAATTAGATAGAAGAGAAGGAAGAAAGAGGGAAAGAGAAATGGCAAGAGGGATATGAAATGCGGGAAATAAATTCGGGAGAGGGAGATGAAATCGGGGAAAGAGGTGATTCCGGAAGAATGAAAAAGAAAGAAAAGATCGGAAGAAAATACTTTACGAGAGAGGAAGAACAGATTGAGCGGGGGAGAAAGAGAAGATTACCTACGAGAGATTAACAAAGCTACAATAGCAAATCCATAGATTTTTCTAAACAAATGTTTCTAACTCTGAATCTTAAACTACATTTCAATGGGAAGGATGCTGAAGAAGTTCTAAACCTAGGAGATAGAAAGAACAGCCGAAAAAGAAGGAAAAGAGAGAGAAGCTACGGGGAAGAAGCTTAAAAAAAGAAGAAGACACTCCCGAGAAAGCTTTTCTCCCTTTTATTCTCCCGAGTCTCCACTTCATGTGGGCTCACATTTCCTTTGACTGGGCCCCCTTCTTGCTTTGGACAGTCCATTGTGTCATTTCAAACACTTAGATTGGAGGATCTTGCTGCCTTTACTCTTGTAAACTTCCTGAAAATAAAAAGGCAAAAGTCATGTAAAATAAATTCATCTCAATGCACTATTATTTTAGAAACTTCAAGTTATGAGAGAGTAGAGGAGATGTTGTGTTCAAGAGGTCAATAGAGTTAAATAAGAGCAATTCCTAGGAGCTTATAACCACATTTTATGTTCTTGTCACAAGACATCCAACGATCAAATAGATATGTTTTCGCAGAAGTTAGCAATAAGCATGGGCATCTACAAGTAGTAAAGAGGTAGAGTGTGATAACATGCAATTATATGATTATTAATGCAAATTAAGGTATAAAACATTCCATTCGTATGCACATTATCATTTTTTAGTGCATATCAATCACTTCACGCAATTTTAAGTTATAATCTGAAAATATAATATTTTAGAGACAATTATGCATTTTTAAGAATATATTTTATATTACATTATTCACATCTATATTTGAGATTATAATTGGGTTTTAATGTTAAATAATAAGAGAAAATACTTTTTATATACTCATTTATTTTTTTAAGTTTTAATTTCTAAGATAAATGATTGTATTTTTGAAATAAAAATTTATTCTCTTGTTATTTAAATAATTTGAATTTTTATAATGATAAATAATTTAATTTATGATCCAAAAACACACATTCAGATTAATTTGGAGTTAAATTTTGAAAGTTATGAATTTTCTAATTTTTAAGGATTTTTTCAAAACATTTTTGAATTTTTTATGAATTTAATTCGATTTATTTTGAATTAAAATGAATACAAAATATTTTTTATATCGCTTGCTGATGTGATAGCTGACATGGCGTGGATAAAAGAGCGGCACCACATGACGGCGTATGAGAGAGCCATGTGTCACATAGTGTACATGTGCGCTAGCGTGTGAGTGTGCGTGCGCGTGTGTGTATGAGAAATGAGATAGCGCAATTTTCATGGTTTTTTCTATCTCATTATGAGCACACTAGTTATATACTCACGCATTCAACTGATTTTTTGTTAAGTGGGACTATTTTTTTATTTTCATATGCGCAGGTGACGTGGCATCGCGTGGAGCATCCGATTCACGTGTTAAATGAAAACTGTCGATCTTCACTTAAGTCGGGGGGTACGTGGCGCTCTCTAGTTCATTGAAAAATCATTTTAAAATGATTTAATCTCAGTTGTTCATCTAAGGAATTATAACGGTTGAGATTAAAGCCATTTAAAACACATCAAGAGCGTTAGATCAAAATAAGACGCCAAGCGTTTTCTAGCGTTACTTCTTCAAGCGTGACATGGCGAGATCTCAATGGTTCATCTCCAATAGAACGGACATGATTTTAAGCATAAAGACTCTCATATATGTATTTCATCGGAGCTGTTGATCGAAGATTAAATGCCGATCCGAGGGTTACGCGCAAATGTCTCTATAAATTGAAATGTTCTTCTATGGAAAATGCATTCTTGGGTTTTTCGAGTAATCGAACTATCTAGACACCACAATTCTTCAATCTCTTACTTCCCTTCACTTCTAGACTCATTTCTGCATCTAAGGAGTGTTTGAAAGTAAGATTTTGTTGAGAGAATAGGGAGAAATTGATTCTTGAACGCCAACGATTGTCTTCGAATTTGTAGAATAGAAATCCTCTGATCTGGTAAGCAATTGGATCAATTTGAGTGTTATCTTGGGTTAGAATCGTGTTTTTGTCCTAATCTTTCTTCATATAACATTAGATTTCAATTTTGAATCGTAGATTAAGTGAATTTCAATTTTAATTTCAGCTTTTCATTGTCTTTTCGTTCGGAAATTTCTATCTGATTTGCTTGTCGATTTCTCCGCAAATCTTGATCTAAATTTTGTGATTTCTGATTCCGTGGATTCACCTTCAAGTTATTTTTTCAAATAATATTAAAATCCTCATTTCTCACCTCATTTCATTTTCTGATTTGATAAAATTTTAAAGAATACATCAAAATATTTTAATTCTCCATGGATTTGACCCTTATTCACCTCTATACTATTTAATTTGTGATTAATCTCTTAAATTAGTGAGTTTGGTCATTGTTTTGATGTGGGTCCGTGTGTTGTCAACGACCTCGTGAATTTGCGTCTTCAGAGTCCCAAAAGTTAGGCTTACTATAAAGGGATGATGTGGGGGACTTGCAGTTGAGAAGTTTGACCTCCATAAGTATATCCAGGACATATTGACATTAGTTAAGAACTAACTTTCCTTGCCAATACAATAACTTGATGCCCAAGAAATAATTCAAAGTGCCTTGATCTCAAATGGTAAGATGTCTATGTAGGTAAGCAATACTAGTAATGGTGTTCCAAGTGACAAGGATATCATCAACATATACAACTAGTATGATGCATCCGACAGAAGTAAAGGTTCAAAAGATAATAGAATCCACTTCTTAAGGAGTTAATCGTTGAGACATGACAAGCTGACTAAATATTATAAACGACACAAATCAACTCTCCTTCAAACCATAGATAGCACGATGGAGATGGCATACCTAGGCAATCTCCCCTTGAACGGCATACCTAGGCAGGTGCTCCATAAAGACATGCTCAAGAAGATCACTGACGAATCGTTTTCGTGCATCGTCAAAACACAAAGACGATGATCAAACAAAATTTATAAAACCAAACTCACAAAGATACAATATAAAAATCAAGTATTGTGTAAGTATCGGGTCAACACAGAGAGCAGGGTTGACTTTAGTCGTAGAGTTGACTCGGTCAAACTTAGGTTTAAAAGGGGTTTTAAAGAAATAAAAATAAGATGAAATGAGTAGAAATGATATAAATAGACCTAATAAGAATTTTTAAGAATTGAAATCTCGGATTTGACAGAGAAAAGTCAAAAGTCAAAGTCAAAGCATTGACTTTGACCAATAGTAGGTGTACTGTAAAATCAGAGAATCAAACAGACTTAGAAGATTAGGCAAATTATATATTAGGAAACTTCAGAGAAAATGAAATTTATTGATATATAATTCGTGATTTTTGGATAAGAAATGGATTTATTATGAATTATTGAAAATCAACTATCAGAAAATCCCCGAAATAAACACCTCGGAGGAAATCGTCAAATTGACCGGTCAAATGAAATCCAAATCTTGCAATTATATGTCAATGGAAATTTAAGAACCAGAGGAATCTAAAGAGACCAAAATGATCGAATTATGATTTGTAAATTGAAAGTAATTGACCCCAAAAGTCAACGTTTGACTTCTGATGAAAAATGAACAGTCCTCGGTCAAACGTTAAATTGAACGGTCAAATGAACCCGGAATTTGATGAATTTTCTATCCACGGAAACCTAATGAAAATAAGAATCCAAAGAAACCAAAATCAAGTGATTTGGAATTATAATCAGAGAGATATCCTATTTTCAAGATCAGCAATTTTTCGGACTAAAAACTAGGAAAAAATGAAGAACACTATGAACTACTTTGCGAAATTAAAGATCTAAACCTAATAAAAATACAAATTACCTCTTGATAATCGATCAAATCTCACTACTAACCCGATTGCGGCAAGAATGGGGCCTCAATTCTTGTGGATTGAAGTAAATTTGCTCATATTCTTCTTCGTGGACGTTCGGAATTCAAGGGCAAAATTTGATGAAATCAAGAGATGTAATCGTGATTATCATGCTTCAATGGATGCGTCTCTACACACTTGGAAGCAGAGGATCACGAGAACTTAAGACCTTCCTCGAAATTCGCTTAATTTCTTCATGAATCGATCAAAAGTTGACAAACAAAGAAGGGAAATACATGCTTTTAAAGGGAAACTTAGGCCCGATTTTGAGGCCGTTTGCTGCGATCATGGGAGCGGTTTTTCGGGGTCGTGGAGGCGATTCCCTCGGGCGGTGTCGTGGCTCCCGGAATTGAGGTAAATTAATCTTAATTTTTGCTTCAAATGAACCACGATCATGCCACGATCGTGGCCCTGATCATCCGTCGATCGCCGTCCGATCAAATGGAGACGATTGCACGACGAAAACTCCTCGATCGCGGCTCGATCGCGCCGCGATCGCGGTTTGATCGGACCGCGATCGTGGAGTTCTTCCACAAGTTTTCTCCGCCGTTGGATTGAGCTTCAGGTGAGGTGGGCGATCGAGATTCACCTGATCCGCGATCATAAGGAAGATCCACCGCTAGCTGTCCATCTGTGAAGATCGCGATGAAGATTGCAATGTCGTCCATTCGATGAAAATCACGGTCCGTTCGATGGAGATCGGACACTACATGCGTCGCCACATGGCGATTGGTAAGATCTCCGATTGCTGGCACTTATAATGGATATAGCGCACGTGCTTGATCTGACGATCGAGTGGACTCAGGTCCACGTGATCGACGCCCTTGCGTTGATCTCTGACGGCTCTGCTGCAATCCGACGCCCGCTGTGCGTCCACGTTGCCTGCGAAAGGTAAGTATCGTGTAGTCCCACACGGGAGAAATATCGGGACACGGCGCGGTTAAATAGGGGGGCGCAGTCATTATCCAATTGCGTTACCGCCCCCCCACTGTTACCAGGGCCCACTATACCCGTGGGCCCTCCACTTGAGAACCCTCACACGCCACGTGGTGCCCCACACGGGCGTCCGCGTGGGCCCTCCACTTGAGAACCCTCACACGCCACGTGGTGCCCCTCACGGGCGTCCGCGTGGGCTCGTCCGCGTGGCCTCTTGCCACGCGTCAGCGCCACCTACGCCTCACGCGGGCCACCCGGGCTCTGTCACGTGGCCTCAGTGCCGCGTCGTACCTCGAGGTCGTCCCGTGCGCGACGTCAACACCCACCGCTCCCGCTCGCCACATCAGCACCTGCAGGTAAAAACCCCCCTTTTTGCGATTTTTTAATAAAAATAATTAATAAAAATCAAATAAAAATCAGAAAATAGGTATAAACTTCAGAAATTCATAATTTAAAATATACAACTCCTTTTGAATCCAAATTTTCTCCATTGGATCACAAATTCTTTTCTTTTTAATATCATGTCATTTAAAATATATTTTGAAAGAAGAAATCAAGATGAATTAGAATTTACTTAAATCATTTCTCACTAAATATTCTAAATCATAAATTCATCTTGAAATTATCTTTCCAAACTTTTACTAAAGTCAAAAATCATTCAATACAAGAGATTAAATTCTATTAATTTAAACTTAAAAAAAGATTAATCATCTATTAAGCATTAAATTATCCCTAATTTATGCATAAATATCAACTTTAGTGAAATGACATGTCAATGGAGAAAATTCCTAAAAAGTATGATAACATGCATCATATTCACATAAAATAAGCATGAATATGAGTTAATTAGGATAAGAATTCACGTTATAAATGCATGTTATCAATCACCATAGAGGAAGACATTAGACACATTGAGTTGATGAAGAGACCACCCTTGATTCGCCGCAAAAGAGAGAGTAATACATACTAAGTTAAGGTAGACCACAAGAGAGAAGGTTTCCTCGTAGGCAATCTCATAGGTATTGGAGAACCCACGAGTAATTAGACAAGCTTTGTGTCGATGAATTGGGCTCTTAAAATTGTAGTTGAGTGTAAACAACAATTTGAATGAAATGACATTAGTATTGGCCAACTTATGAATTGACAGACATTCTATCAAAATGGCTGAGCATGGGCTCTTATGACTCTATTTCTCATAAGCAAGACTTTTTTTTATCTCTATGCTCTAGGTTGAGGGGGAATGTGAATGTATATGGGTCAAAATCACTTTTGTAATCGTGGATTCAATACTCTCCTCTCTCATATGTATGTCTCTCTTCTTCTTCTCTTCTTCTGTGTCAAGCTCTGCTACTCCGTGGAAAGGAAAAATGAGATGATAATCTTAATTTAGGAGAAGAAGAGAGGAGGAGAGAAAAATATAGGGGAGACGAGAGAGAGTAGCAAATCCAAAATTACAGAAGTGCTATTCTGGTCCATATACACTCACAAAGACGATCATTGAACAATTGATCTCCTCTACAACTCTCTTTACCAAGAGAGGAAGAGAAGAAATGAAATATTTTCCATAAGAATTGTATGGGCACCTTGAATTATGATCATTCTCCCCTTATTTAAAGACATTGGGTTTGTAGACTTTGCACAAAAACCCTCACAATTATATCAATATTCACTAATTTTCTCTTTTCATTCTTAGTTTTGTTTGTATCATTATATCCTTAGTTATATTCATCCTTCAATAATTTCATTAATGTCAAACTTTATTATGTCATATTATACTCTGATTATTTTTCACTAACGGACTAATGTGTCCATGAAGATTTGTATTTTTTCAGGAACTTATTGCCTCAAGCAGTCATTATCTTCTCATTCATTAATTTGATGTTTCTATCATGCATATCTTCTCACTTTCTAGTTTAGTTGAATTCACAAATGCATTATAAATGAGCTAAGTCATTTTTTAATGCTGCTAGCATATATAGATGTGTATATATCTATAGAGATATAAATATACATATAGGCTTGGTAATACTGTTAGTTTATATAAAAACATTTTAGGGTATTATCGTAACTATATTTTTCAGATGATTTAAAAGCCTTAGTTTTCCCGTTTCTAGGGTTAACGCCTCTTTTTGTTGAAAGATCAAAGTTGAAATCGTGAAAGAGAAAAGGGGGCAAAAAACGATTCTCGATGACCAATGATCAAGAAGACTGCGAAATCTATCTTTCTCTCGTGTTTCTCCCTTCATGGCAGCATACCAACATCTTCTACAAATCTCCAAAAAATATTCGTGGAATCTTCTTCAACACTCATCGTATCTCAAGTTCTTTCCTAATATAAATCTTCTTTAGTATTTAATCCTTGAAGTTTTTTTTTGTTCTTTCCACTGTCACTTCTTCGCAGGTCATTCTAGTTCTCCTTCTTGATTCCGACGCAACAAATATTTATTAGTTTAGCATAAAAAATTGTGTTTGTATCTTTTTTATTTCACTCATTCACGAGCAAGTTTATCTGACATCATAAATCAAGTGTCTTCGTGCTTATTTTGGTTTCTATTCGATTCGATGATTCAGAGTGCTTCTAATTAAGTTACAACTAGTATCTCGTAGTTAAGGCTGCAAGTGTCGGATTTGTCTCAGTGTGCTTCTCCTTGTTGTTATTCCATCCTCGAATCTATTTTTCTAAACTGAAAAACTATCTTTCCATTTTTCTTACTAATTCTCGGCGTCCTTAAATTCGTAGACACAGCAGCATACTGTTTCCTCGGTGTTTTGCCCTTGTTACATCTGAGCATATAATTAAGCCATCTTACCATACCTGCCCCTCATACGTTTCTCGAGATTGTATCTTTACTATTAACGACTAAATTCAAACTGCTCTGTAGTGTCAGACTGAATTGAACTTCACTGGAGTTTATAATCTGTTCGTCAACTTAACAAACTGTTGTTACAGTGACCCAATTTTGATAGTGGTGAACTAAGGTACAGTCTGTCAATTACACTGTAGCTTTTGTCGTTAACACATTCGTATAATTGTGAATACCCTGATATTGTGGTGATCGGAATTGAAATTCAAGACAATGGTATGTAATCTACCTTTTATTGATTATTTCATCAGATAGAATAAACTAGATTTATTATCCGTTGATTAGATATTAACACTTATTTTATCTGCAGGGAGAATATTGTTACGTCTATTGAATTTAGTATTAATTGATTAGGAATTAAAGTTTATTTTCTTTGTATTACAGTTATTTGGTATTGAAATTTATTTCCTGATAATTATTTACTATCTGTTGTGATATATCTATCTATTTAGGTAAGTCTATCTGTTGTGATATATAGTGACCTTTCACACAATCAATCTTATTTAAATCTAGTAAACCTTCCTCAGAGTCAACCCAAGTCCATCATATAGATCTAAGTCAACCCTGGTTTATTACAGTCAACTGTATTGGTGGAAAGTCAACTCTTGTCAACAGAAGTCAAAAAGTCAACTCTAGGTCAAAAGTCAACCCAAAGTCAATAAAAGTCAAAAAGTCAACTCTAGGTCAAAAGTCAACCTAGAGTCAGTAGAAGTCATAAAGTCAACTCTAGGTCAAAAGTCAACCTAGAGTCAATAGAAGTCATAAAGTCAACTCTAGGTCAAAAGTCAACTAGAGTCAATAGAAGTCAGAAAGTCAATATTTGTCAGAAAAGGTCAACTTTAGCAGAAAGTCAACATTTGACAGAAAGTCATTCGTAGTCGAAAGATCTACTTATTTAGGTAGCAGTAGTTAGATACACACCATTTTAGATTCACACACACGCAGAGGACGGGAGCGTCTCAATCGTTGAGATGAGGAGTCTAGACTTCAGGAGCGGGAAGACCGAGTGGAGCTTGAAGACGAGGTCTCAATTTACCGGTGGTCGGCAGTACTAGCGGAAGAGGCACAACAGGGTGTGAAGGGACGAGCGATCGGGTGGTGATCGGCTTGAGGGAGTCAAGGCGTCCAGGAGCCGAGGAGGTCGAGGCCTAGAGGGTAGTGCCGTAGGGAAAGGTAAAGGTGAGTGTTAGGTTTGCCGTTGGGGGAAAATCTAAACCCTTGTATTTGAACATTGTCCTTCACCCATTTGAGGGGTGAGAGGATTAGGTTTCATTTTGCTCAAAGATTGAGGCTCCGAGTCTACAGCACTCGAGACTGGATTAAGGGACATTAGGTCCCCCAACCAGTATAATAATATTTGGTGCATCGAGAGGACAAGAAGTGAGTGCTTAACTAACGAATCCTAGTAAGCAGAAAATAATAGAGTTTAAAAATTAAAATTAACCTTTAACCTAATTCACCCCCCCCTTTAGGTTAAACCACCACCCTATCAGGACTTTCATTTAGAAGGTCAGTCACTTCATTTCTCTTAGAAGTCAATGATAGTTAAAGTGATTCTTGAGAAGTTAAATGTGGTCAAAGACATTCTTGAAGGGACAAAAAGGTCAAACTTCTTCTCTTTTATTTATTATTAATAATTTTTTATCTTTCCTATTTTTTAGGAAGGATCCATATTTATAGGAAGAGAAAGAGGTAAGCCCACCGCCTTACGGAAGTAGTAAGGCTACCACCTCTTAGAGAGTGGTCAACCTACTCCCTAAAGAAGTGGTTGTGGGGCCCATCTCCTTTACAGGGGCTCTCTCACTTCTTTAGGAGGTGATTATGGTCATGCCTTATGGATTTAATCTCCACCATTCATTTGGTTGCACCCAAAAAGACTAAATCTCCACCATTGATTCAAAGGAACCTCTCAACTTAACATATAAAAGAATCTTCTTCTTCCTTTTTTGTCATTTTTTGGCTCTCTCTTAGCATCAAGCTACCAGAAGGAAAAGGAGAGGCTTAGGCCTAAGCTTGGAATTTTTTTGGTCTTCAAGTTTGTTGTGGAGTCAAGATCAAGTGGAGGATTGAGATCGTAATGACTCAAGCATCACCTAGCCTTGGATTGGCATAAAATAACAGGGGTTTGTGTGAGGATTTGGATCTGATTTTCTCTTGTAATCCCCTCCATGGATAGTGTAGAACCTATTTTCCTTTTTATATTTTTATATTTTTTATCTTTTCTTTAAATAATCTCTCATCATTATCCAATTTCTTAATTACCCGATTTTTCACCAATCTTCCATCATCTTTCATTTTATCATTTTCATTTCTCTAAACTATCATTTTATTCTTAAGATTTTCATAATTATTTATCATAGAATATAAGTATATATATTTAGAATTTTGTTCATACTATATTCTATTTCTTCATTCCTCTATATTTCTCCAAAATCCCTTCTACCATTATTTTTTCCTTAACATAGTATCTCTCGTCTCTAAAAGCATTAATCTCATTACCTAGGCTCCCTGAGGATTCGACCCTTGCTTTACCATTTTACAAAGTGAGGAATTATAAATATTGTTGCATGTAATTGATTGAAAACAATGACTAAGAATACCCCCAAATCAAGCTCTTCATAAACAGATCAATTTTGTGAACTCTTTATCTTATAGCATTCATTATCCTTGGTGTCATCACATCAATAGCTAGAGGATATGATGGAGAATATTCTCCAAACATGAACACAAGGGTTCCAAATGAACCTATACTCCTCCTTACTCATGAGTTTGAGAAATTATCCATTCATTAAATGGATGAAGAAGACCTCTCTAAATAATTAAAGAGAGTATAGATCTTAAGGGAATTATCTTCCCTCCTTCTCCTATTTTACACTGATCTAAAGATTGACTTGGTCAAAGCATTTAATCCTTATCCTTAGATACTTAGAATTCCTTGAATGGACCAAGTCAACCACCTCTTACCTTGATATAGGTTCCTAATTTCCAAACCATATCCACTATATCATAGGTACCTTGTATAGTTATAAAGTAATGATCTCAAAATCAATAGGAATCCCTTTGTTATCAAATTTTTCTTTTCTCTTTGAAAACCCCCCTTAGTTAGAACTATAGGAGAGATCTATAAGAAATTAAATAGCTACAGGAATAATCTCAAGACAAGTCCCATCTCAACCATCATAAAGCCATGAGGAACATAAAAGAAGCCTCGTACTTGAAAAGATCAAAGTCATTATTCATTCAAGAGCCAAGAGAACCAACTATGGAGAGCATGAGAGAAGATTACCAGAAGAAGAATTATCTTCCTTTAAATCAAAATCTCTACGGCTGGTGAATGAGAAGAAGACTCAATCAGATATCATCCACTGAAGCAATCCTCTTGAATAGCCACTAAAGCAATCGGATGTCAGCCTGATATCCACCCAGGGACAGCCTTTTAAATATCATTATCTTCCATGGTTTTAGCTGCATCAACTTCTATCTTAACAGCTGCAAAATAATCCGTCGGCCACTCGAAGACAAACACGAGTAAGACAGAATAGGCCAAGTAATGAAGACTTCAAGGAAGCTCAACACAGTAAACACTTCTCCAAGTAAAGGACATCTCTACAGCTAAAGAGAGCACCTAAAGTCAACAAGTCTCTCACGGTTAAGAAAAGACAGAAAAGCTCCATCTGAGAAGAAACTGAGGATGCCCTTAAATTCATCAGTAATCACTATTCATCAGTATTATCACGGGGACGACCTCCCCTTAATCAGAAAGGAAGCCTATGATAACATGCATTTATAACTTAATTTCTTATCCTAATTAACTCATATTCATGCTTATTTTATGTGAATATGATGCATGTTATCATACTTTTTAGAAATTTTCTCCATTGGTATGTCATTTCAGTAAAGTCGATATTTATGCATAAATTAGGGATAAATTCATGCTTGATAGATGATTAGTCTTTTGTTAAGTTTAAATTAATAGAAGTTAATCTCCTGTCCTGAATGATTTTGACTTTAGTGCATGTTTTAAAGGATAATTTCAAGATGAAATTATGATTAAGAAGAGTTATTAAGAAATGAGTTAAGTAATTTTTAATTCATCTTGATTTCTTCTTTGAAAATATATTTTAAATGATATGATGTTAAAAAGGAAGAAATTTGTGATCTAATGGAGAAAATTTGGATTAAAAAGGAGTTGTATATTTCGAGTTATAAATTTATGAAGTTTATGCCTTTTTCTGATTTTTATTTTATTTTTAAATTGATTTTCCCCTTTTAAAATCGCGAAAAAGGGTTTACTTACCTACAGGTGCTGACGTAGTGAGCGGACTCGCCGCACAAGCCGACGTGGTGCGCGGACCACCGCACGGATGCGACGTGGCACCGAGGCCACGTGGCGGGGCCGCGGTGGCCCGTGCGAGGCGCAGTGGCCCATAGGGCGCTGACACGTGGCAGGAGTGATAATCATGCTATATTTACATCATAAAAACATGATTTTTGATGCATATTTAAGTATAAATGATTTCATTTTTCATGCATGTTATCGTACTTTCTATATGTATTTTTATTATTCTCTTAAAAAGTCATTATAATCTCAAAATACTTTAATTTAGGGTTAATTTTTATAAATTAGAGTTTAATAATTTGATAACCCATATTTTTCTTGAGATTATAACTGTTTTTAAAGTTAAAATAATGAGAGAAACAATTTTTATAAACATTCATTTTATTTTCTAAAGTTTAAAATCTTAATAAATGAATGTATTTTTGAAATAATAATTTTAACTCTTATTATTTATTTAATTTGACCTTTTAGAATAATAGATAATTAAATTTTGTATCAAATGAAAGAAATTTGGATTAATTTGGAGTTATATATTAAAAGATATGATTTTTACAATTTAGGGAATTTTTTTCGGATTTTTAAACTATTTTTCTTATTTTATTTTCGATTTTTAACCCGTTTCGAGTTATAAATTTATGAAGTTTATGCCTTTTTCTGATTTTTATTTTATTTTTAAATTGATTTTCCCCTTTTAAAATCGCGAAAAAGGGTTTACTTACCTACAGGTGCTGACGTAGTGAGCGGGATCAGCGCACAAGCTGACGTGGTGCGCGGGACCACCGCACGGATGCGACGTGGCACTGAGGCCACGTGGCAGGGCCGCTGGTGGCCCGTGCGAGGCGCAGGTGGCCCATAGGGCGCGGACACGTGGCAGGAGTGATAACATGCTATATTTACATCATAAAACATGATTTTTGATGCATATTTAAGTATAAATGATTTCATTTTCATGCATGTTATCGTACTTATATGTATTTTTTTATTATTCTCTTAAAAAGTCATTATAATCTCAAAATACTTTAATTTAGGGTTAATTTTTATAAATTAGAGTTTAATAATTTGATAACCCATATTTTTCTTGAGATTATAACTGTTTTTAAAGTTAAAATAATGAGAGAAACAATTTTTATAAACATTCATTTTATTTTCTAAAGTTTAAAATCTTAATAAATGAATGTATTTTTGAAATAATAATTTTAACTCTTATTATTTATTTAATTTGACCTTTTAGAATAATAGATAATTAAATTTTGTATCAAATGAAAGAAATTTGGATTAATTTGGAGTTATATATTAAAAGATATGATTTTTTACAATTTAGGGAATCGGATTTTTAAACTATTTTTTTCTTATTTTTATTTTCGATTTTTTAACCCGTTTTTTAATAAATATAAAAATGGGTGCGGGGCCCGCTGTGGATGCGAGTGGCACGCAAGCGCCACGTGGCAGACGCCACGCGGACTCTACGCAGCGCCTACGTGGCGCGTAATATATAGTATATATATGTGTATTTAATCTCATATAAAAATGGGTCTTTAGCTCTGCCCTATATGGGGAGGGTTATGCATCCTTCTAAACCGTCGGGTCATTATAAACCCGACTGAGTTTTCATTAAATAAATACCGTGTGGGACTAAATAAAATGGGACTAATACACACGTGGTTCTTACCTTTCAGCGTGACGTGGACGCACGCGGATCGCTCGGATCGGGATGGCACGCGATCTCACGCTGCCGATCGCGTGAACGCTGGACCACCGATCCATCAATCGGCACGTTGCTTAAAGAAGTTATTATAACTGGCCAGATCTAATGCGACGTGGCTGACGGAGGAGCGTCGATCTTCCATGCCGCGGACCACCAGATCAATCGGAGCACGTGGGCGTCACTGGAGTGTTATAACGATCGCGCAGATCACATCTCGCCTCCGCATGCGACGCATCTCGCGAGCCGTTGGATCGCGATCTAAGGGGTGATATTTGAGGCGTTTTTATAACGTCACCTCCAGATTAAATCGTGACCGTCCATCACGATCCGACGGTCACGACTTAATCGAGAATGGTCCACGATGGACGTTTCATCGTATCCGTCAATCGAAACGATCTGGAGCGCTACGAAAAATTCGCCCTATAAAAACGTTTTTCTCCCCGTTCTTCACGAATGTAAGCATCCGATTTTGAGATCTCAATCTAATTGAGCTGTCAAGACACCTCTCTTCTCGTTTCTCTCGAGTCCTTCCTCTTCCCTCTTTCAATTTCACGCTCCACGGAGGGGTAGAAGTCGAGATTTGGTGGAAAATTGAGGGAGAAATCGACGCTTGAAGTTCACGTTCGCGTTCTTCACGATTTCGGTGATTAATCCGCTTAATCACTTCGTTTCGATCTCTAATTGGGCTTAGTGGAAGCGGTTTTACCTTAATTTTCTCCCTATCATGTTTAATTTGTGTTTAGATTAGGATTTAGATGTTAATTTTATCGAAATTTAGCTAAAATCTCGATTTCTTCGGTCCGAAATTTCTCTCCACTTCAAAATTTGATTTCTCCGTGAAATCAAGTCCAAATTGGACGATTTTTGATTCCGTGGAATCGATTTGAAGTCTACTTTCTTTAAATACTATTTTCCCCAATTTCTTCCATTGATTTCCCGTCCGATTTGATCAAATTTGAAGATTACATCAAGAAATTGCTTAATTTCCTATGGATTCGACCCGTATTTACCATTATACCCTTGAATTCAATTCATTTTCATCAAATTGGTAAGTTAGGTATTATTTTTGATGTGATACCGCGTGAAATCGACGACCTCGCAGTCTCGTCTCGTCAAATGGCGCCGCTGCCGGGGAATTAAGGCAATTTTCGATCAAATTAAGTCAATTTTGACTTGGTCAACGTGGATTTTTCTCGTAATTTCTTGAAATTCAAGCAATTCAATCGTATTTTGAGTGATCTGAAGTAGAAATCCATCTTCGAGATCCTGAATTTGATAAGAATAAGTGATTTTCGCTCCTTTTCTAAGGATTACGGGCAATCAGTTACTCAAAATCGCGTTAAGAACGCGAAACTCTCACGGATAGCGACACTCAGGTACGACTGATTTCAATTTTTAATATTTTATAAGTATTTATAAGTTATTATCCATCTACGTACCCGATCCACTCTTCATGAGAAGACAAACGGCCTGGAGAGTACGGAATAATCCCCTAGAAATAGACCTCTTTGAACGATCCTCGCAGACTCCCGAAGCTACCAAGACTGACACTACCGAGACCGACTCAACTTTTGATCCTACCGAACCAGTAGAAATGGCCTGGAATGACGAAGGAAATGCTAGGAAACGCCTTAGTGACTATGCTAGGCCCATCCTCCACGACCCAGTCACTAGAATTCACGCACCCCTAGGACGAGGGGCCAATTTTTAGAATAGACTCCCATGTAATGAGCATGCTGCCTATCTTTCATGGTAAGCCTTCGAAGATCCCCTATAGACACGTAGATGAGCTTTCCCAAGTTTGTAGAGATCAACCACCTTCAAAATGTCCCCGCGGACACGATGAAGATGAAACTCTTTCCCGCTACCCTTAGAGATGGAGCCAAAGACCGTGGTTTTTAAAAATTAGGAAAGAATTCACAAGCTGGACCAAAATGGAGGAAGAGTTCTTAAGAAAAATATTCAGTAGGAAAGACCACCTCGTCCGAAAAGCCATCCGAGAGTTCACCCAAGGCTCGTCCGAAACCTTCCACGGGGCCTCCGGGAACGACTAAAAGGAGATCTTACGAGGGAGTGCCCACACCACCATGGCGTATCTAACCACGAATTAACTCAAATTTTTATGACGGGTTAGGCCAGCAAGATAGATACCTTTTGGATGCAGCCTACTGCACCTTTATTAGCAAATATGAAGACGACGCGATGGATCTCATCGAAACGGTGGCGGAAAATAGTCACCATAATGCGGCAAAACCATTTGGAAGAGGTGCAATGCCGAAAGCTCTAGACGCCAAGTCAGCGGAAACGGAGATGCTCCTCGAAAGAATCGATAAAATGGCGGAAGTCCAGAACTTACTCCCGGACCGACTCAACATCCGCAACGGCTTCGAAGGACTCGCCCTGGCCTCACTTCAAGAAGCGTCACCATGCGCGACGTGCTCAAGATTCGACCACGTCGAATTAGATTGCCCCGTGATGGCAATCCAAGGGCAAGGAATGTATAGACAAGGTCCATCGGGAGGACCGAGTCAACAGTGGACGACCAAATTATCCAGTAATTACCCTAATCAAGATAATACCCCTCTGTTTTAACAATTCCTTGCAGTAATAATGGCTATAGGATGAACAACAATCAACCTTATCCTCCACAATACAACGGTCAGCAAAATTACCCTAATCAAAGACCGCCGTCGTGCCTGTCCCGCCGACTCAACCACAAGCATACACGCAAGCTCCACGCCAAACCACGCCGCATCCGACCCGATCCTCGCGACGATCTCGCAATTAATGGAGCAAATGACGAGGATGAACTCACGCGTGGATGAAATTGAGGACTTCGTCAAGACGAACGTCCAACCGACAACGTACAAAAAAGGGCAAAGTAAGTAACTTTTACTGACCAGTTATCCCTCGCAGCCACGCTACCCAAGAAATCATAGGAGCTTCGTCTGATCCGAGACTCACAACATTAACCATATACACGTCGACGAAGAAGCCGTAGAATCAGCCCTGGCCGTATCAAGCCTTCGAAGTGGGAAAACTCTGCCGGATCCATACAAGGATCACCCTTTCCACCAAGGCCAAAAAGAAGAAGAGGAAACGCCAATTATCGTCCAGCAAGACACTGATTCAAAGGACGAGGAAGAACAGGTTACGACTGAACCTAACCCTGACAAATATAAGCCCCCTGTGCCTTATCCTAAAGCCTTAAACCGACCAAAAGCCAAGAATAACGAAACCGACGAAAACCTACTAGAAGCCTTTAAGAAGGTAACCATAACTATTCCCTTAATAGAAGCCATCAAGCATATCCCTACCTATGCAAAATTCCTAAAAGGTATATGTACCCCCCATAGAAGCCCTAAACGGATCCAACTTAGTGAGACGGTAAGCTCCATCATGATGAATTCCTTACTCGTAAAAAAGAGAGATCCGGGAGCACCCATGATCACGAGTGAAATCGAAGGAATGTCCTTTACTAGGTCCCTACTAGATACAGGAGCCAGTATAAACATCCTCCCTAAAGCTGTATTCGACCGTCATCATGTAGGGGAGTTACAACCATTCTTTGTAGAACTATGCTTAGCCGATGGATCTGTTAGAAAACCCCATGGACTAGTAGAGGATGTCATAGTTAGAATAGAAGATTGTTATTTCCCGGTAGATTTCCTAGTGGTCGATATGAAAATGACTAAGGAGCTAAGCCAAGCCCCGATCATATTAGGACGACCCTTCCTAGCTACCGCGAAAGCCGTAACCGACTCGGGGAAAGGAGAAGTTATTCTCAAAGTGGGAGAGCACACCGTGAAGGTCGACATCAACAAGCTAATGAAATACCCTTCACGAGCATCCGAAGACTTGGGAGCCATCGACTTCGCCGACGATCAAGACATAGACGAATGCGTAGAAGAAGTTATGATGATCGACGAGGAAGCAAGATATGAAGAGCTTCCGATGGACGAGCCCACTTTGGAGCTCAAAACTCTCCCGTCTACACTCAAGTATGCCTTCCTTAACGACGAGAAAGCAAAGCCGGTAATTATTTCGTCCAAGCTGGACTTCAAGCAAGAAGAGAGATTACGTGAAGTGCTAAGGAAGAATAAAGAAGCAATCGGATGGACCCTGACGGACTTAAAAGGGGCATACTGGACGGCATACAAAACACCCATCGGGATGTCTCCCTTCCGACTCATCTACGGGAAAGCCTGCCACCTTCCGGTTGAGCTAGAGCATCGAGCCTACTGGGCCATCAAGAACCTCAACCTCGCACTGGACGAAGCAAGCAAGGAACGACTTCTCCAGCTCCAGGAGTTACAAGAGTTGAGGCATGACGCGTATGAGAATGCGGCAATCTACAAAGAGAAGACCAAGGCCTTCCACGGCCAGACACATCCGACACGCATCATTCCGGATCGGCGACAAGGTCCGCTCTGCAATCCCCGCCTCAAACTCTTCTCCTGGAAAAGCTGCGCCTCATGGGATGGTCCATACGTGGGTTCTAGGAATTGTTCGACGGCGGAGCAAGTACTCATCTCCGATCCTAAGACCGGGTCGACAATTCAAGGTAAACGGCCATCGTCTTAAGCCGTACCGACTTTCAGAGCTCACCCGCACCAGCGAATAAGGTAAATCTGCATCTTCTCCCGAGCATTCCGAGGACGTGACGGTATCACCCTCGACCCATCGAGTAGTCTAGGTTTCACTTTTGTTTAGTCTGGCTGGAAGACGTCAAACTTAGCGCTCTTGGGAGGCACCCCAAGATTATCTTACCTTTTAGTTTTGTATGTTTTGATTTCAGTTTGCTTTTAGGCGTTGAAAGAACTACATTAGGAAAGCGCACCCGCACCGGAAAATCCCACGAGCATCACGGACTAATGAGCTTTTCTAAACCCATCTCACTGCACTTTTTTACTGTTTTCATGCCATGATTCGATGAGTTTTTCACATGAGCATGTAGTATTCATTGAGGGCAATGAATGATTCTAGTTGGGGGGTGAGGATTTAGAAAAAGCTCTATCATTTTCAAAAATTTTAAAATTTTATCTTCTAAAAACTCCTATTTTTCAAAATCTTTGATCTAATCTACCCCACCTTAGAAGTCTTTTCATCTAGAGATCTGACCTACTAGAGATGTAGAAGTGAGGACCTTATAGTCCATATGATTACATTTTGAGTAATAAAGCCAAATGATCTAGAGAGACCAATGGATTAGAGTAGTGGTTGACTTCTTTGGGGTTGGGTACCTAACAGGCACCAAGGAAAAAGAGTAATCAAGAGGTTGAAATGCTATGGGATTGGAAAAGAGAGTATTTGAGAGAAAAGAATTCCATCCTTTACCTACTATTAGCCCAAACTGCTTAGTATAAGGAATTTCTCGATGCTAGACTTTCCCCTTTAAAGAGTGCAATGATCCATATTTTTTGTAGCACCTATCTTTCCTTATAGGCATGTAGTTTTCTCTTCCAAAGCAGTCAAGTAGTAACACCAATTTGTTTTAAAACTTCACTTTTGATGATGAACACTCCCAAGTGAATCCACACATCCATTTCACCCTCCACTTTTTCTCCCACATGTGTTTATACCTTCACTACACTTCACTTGCTACACACTCTCTTCAGAAATCCTAAAACTCCACATGATCATTGTAGTCTTCTGAAATGCTTAAAAAAAATGAAGAAGAAAAGAAAGAGGGGCAAAGTCAAAAGAAAGAGAGAAATAAGAAGTTACAAGAAGGAAAATAAGTCGGAACATCTTCTACCTTTATCTCTACCTCCACTATCATCTCCACCATCTACCCTATCCATCATCATCCACCTCACTTGGGAGTATAATCATCATAAGTGGTACCTTCTTTGGTTTTATCATCCACTTTGTTTTATCAGCATATTTGCTTTTAGCCAAGTCATACCCTTAGAAATAGTATCTTTTATTTCCTTCAGCCTCCTCACACGATGCATCCAAAGATAGGAATCCATTTGAATTGCACTCTTTTAAGGAGGAAAGCGAGTTGAGGGGAATTCTAAGTACTAGGTAGCCTCCAATTTGAGGGAAAGAGTGATGTGTTTATGGAGAGGGTAAGGAATTACATCCACTCATGAGAGAGTGAGTTTATTTTCAACACCATAGCATCATACCTTATATAGGCTCACCTTGATTACAATCAAGGATTAGACCTGAGCATTAGCCGATGAGCACTACCCTAACATGCACTAAAGAAGTCAACCTAGAAATGGAATCTAGATCATTAGGGCCTACACTATGAGGAAAACGTGATCATACATTTATACACTTCACCTTTTTAGTAATACGATCAAAGGATGAAAAGACTTTCTAGGGAGATCATATAGTGAATTGCTAAGGGACTAGCAATAATTTAAGTTGGGGGGTGTGATAACATGCTATATTTACATCATAAAACATGATTTTTGATGCACATTTAAGTATAAATGATTTCATTTTCATGCATGTTATCGTACTTATATGTATTTTTCTATTATTCTCTTAAAAAGTCATTGTAATCTCAAAATACTTTAATTTAGGGTTAATTTTTATAAATTAGAGTTTAATAATTTGATAACCCATATTTTTCTTGAGATTATAACTGTTTTTAAAGTTAAAATAATAAGAGAAACAATTTTTATAAACATTCATTTTATTTTCTAAAGTTTAAAATCTTAATAAATGAATGTATTTTTGAAATAATAATTTTAACTTTTATTATTTATTTAATTTGACCTTTTAGAATAATAGATAATTAAATTTTGGATCAAATGAAAGAAATTTGGATTAATTTGGAGTTATATATTAAAAGATATGATTTTTACAATTTAGGAAACTTTTTTCGGATTTTTAAACTATTTTTCTTATTTTATTTTCGATTTTTAACCCGTTTTTAATAAATAAAAAAATAAAAAAACGGGCGCGGGGCCCGCGTGGATGCGACGTGGCACGCAAGGCCACGTGGCAGCGCCATGCGGACCTGCGCAGCGCCTACGTGGCGCGTAATATATAGTATATATATATGTATTTAATCTATATAAAATGGGTCTTTAGCGTGCCCTATATGGGGAGGGTTATTAACCCTCTAAACCGTCGGGTCTTATAAACCCGACGGTTTCATTAAATAAATACCGTGTGGCACTAATCCACACGTGGTTCTTACCTTTCAGGTGACGTGGACGCACGCGGATCGTTCGATCGGGATGGCACGTCGATCTCACGCGTCGATCGCGTGAACGCTGGACCACTGATCCATCAATCAGGCACGTTGCTTAAAGAAGTTATTATAACGGTCAGATCTAATGCGACGTGGCTGACGGAGGAGCGTCGATCTTCTGTACTGCGGACCACCAGATCAATCAGGAGCACGTGCGTCAATTGGAGCGTTATAACGACTGAGATCAATCGGCGCGGATCGCATCTCAGCCGTTGGATCTCGATCTAAGGGGTGATATTTGAGGCGTTTTTATAACGCTCACCTCCAGATTAAATCGTGACCGTCCATCACGATCCAACGGTCATGACTTAATCGAAACGGTCCACGATGGACCGTTTCATCGTAACCGTCGATCGAAACGATCGGACGATTCATGAAAATTCGCCCCTATAAAAAAAGCCTCCCGTTCTTCACGAATGTAAGCATCCGAGTTTGAGATTCAATCTAATTGACTGTCAAGACACCTCTCTCTCTCTCATTTCTCTCAAGTTCTTCCTCTTCCTCTTTCAATTCCGCGTCCACGGAGGGGTAGAAGTCGAGATTTGGTGGAAAATTGAGGGAGAAATCGACGCTTGAAGTTCACGTTCGCGTTCTTCACGATTTCGGTGATTAATCGGCTTAATCACTTCGTTTCGATCGCTAATTGGGCTTAGTGGAAGCGGTTTTACCTTAATTTTCTCCCTATCATGTTTAATTTGTGTTTAGATTAGGATTTAGATGTTAATTTTATCAAAATTTAGCTAAAATCGCGATTTCTTTGGTCCGAAATTTCTCTCCACTTCGAAATTTGATTTCTCCGTGAAATCAAGTCCAAATTGGACGATTTTTGATTCCGTGGAATCGATTTGAAGTCTACTTTCTTAAAATACCATTTTCCCCAATTTCTTCCATCGATTTGCCGTCCGATTTGATCAAATTTGAAGATTATATCAAGAAATTGCTTAATTTCCTGTGGATTCGACCCGTATTTACCATTATACCCTTGAATTCGATTCATTTTTATCAAATTGGTAAGTTTGGTATTATTTTTGACGTGATACCGCGTGAAATCGACGACCTCGCGGTCTCGTCTCATCAAGGAGGCCACGCGGGTCCAGGCGGGTCCATGCGGATGCCCGTGAGGGGCGCCACGTGGCAGGAGGGTTGGCAGGTGAAGGGCCCACCGGTTAGTGGGCCCTGGTAAGATGATTGGGGCGGTAATGCAATAGCGTTATACGGCCCCGGTGTTTAAGCTTGATTTCTCCCGTGTTTTCTCCGTGTGGGACTATGTTCCCACACGATTTACTTTTGCAGGCTACGTAGCGGCAGTGCTATCGTCGGACTTGGTCAGGACGACAATGATCGCGTCGACCCGAGTCCACGCGATCATCAATGGAGTACGTGCATGAAATGGGCACTTAAGTGGAAGGCTAGATGGGCGACACGTGGATGGATCGGAATCGTCCGATCATCATCGTGGCTCACCCGTCATCGATCATGATCGTGGTCTTCATCAGGATGTAGGGACGATCGTGATCTTTATTGAACGGATGGCATCGCGATTCGTCAGGACAGTCAGATCTCCATCGGACGGACGACGAAAGGGGAGCTTGATTGTGTGATCAGGACCGCCCAACTCACCTGATAAATCAGACGACGGACGTTTGAGAACCAAGATCACGATCGACGCGTGATCGTGGCTCTTTTGAAGCAAAATCAAGGATAACTCACCACCAAATCGGGAGCCACGACGTAGTCAATTGAAACTGTTCCCACGACGCCATCAATTCGCTCCCGCGACCGCATCAAACGGCCCAAATTTTCGGGCCAAAATCCTCTTTAAAACCGATGTATTCTCTCCTTTGTTCTTCAACTTTTGATCAATTCGTGAAGGTAATTAAGAAAATTTTGAGGAAGGTCTTAACTTCTTTGTGATCCCCCCCCCCCCCCGTTTACACTCGATTGCGAAGCAATTGGAGCGGGATTGATCGTGAATTCCTTCTTGATTTCATCAAATTTTCCCATTGAATTCCGAACATCCACGAAGAAGAATCCGAGCAAATTCGCTTCAATCCACGAGAATTGAAGCCCCATTCTATGGCAATCAGGTTAGTAGTGACATTCGATCGATTATCAAGAGGTAATTTGAGTTTTTATTAGATTTAGAAGTTTAATTTTGCAAATTAGTTCTTAGTGTTCTTCATTTTCCCCAATTTTCAGTCTGAAAAATTTCTGATTTTGAAAATAGGATATCTCTATGATTATAATTCCAAATCACTTGATTTTGGTTTCATTGGATTCCTCTTTTTCTCAGCTTTCCTTGACCCTTCAATTTGACGTTTGACCTAGCACTATTCATCTTTCATCAGAAGTCAAGTGTTGACTTTCTGGGTCAATTAGTTTGAATTTACAAATCAGAATTCGATTATTTGGTCTCTTCAGATTCCTCTGGTTCTTAGATTTTTGTTGACATATAAATTGCAAGATTTGGATTTCATTTGACCGGTAAATTTGAAGATTTCCTCTGAGGTGTTCATTTCGGGGATTTTCTAATATTTGATTTTCAATAATTCATAGTAAATCCATTTCTTATCCAAAAATCACGAATTTTATATCAATAAATTCCATTTTCTCTCTAGTTTCTAAATATATAGTTTTCATAATCTTCTGACACTGTTTGATTCTCTGATTTTTACAGAATACCTACTGTTGGTCAAAGTCAACTCATTGACTTTGACTTTTGACTTTTCTCTATCAAACCCGAGAATTCAACTCTTAAAACTTCTTATTTAGTCTATTTATATGATTTCTATTCATTACATCATATTTTTACTTCTTTAAAACCCTTTTAAACCTAAGTTTGACCAAGTCAATTCTGCAATTAAAGTCAACCTTGCTCTCTGTGGATCGACCCGATACTTACACATTACTTGATTTTATATCTTATCTTTGTGAGTTCAGTTTTATAAATTTTCTTTGACCTATGTTTTGTGTGTTTAACGACCGCACTAAAACGCTACGTCAGCCTACACCTCTTCCTAGGAGCTTCTCAACGTCAAAGACATCCTCTCTCTACTGATATGGAATCTCACAGCTTCAAAATCGTTGCCCGGGAGAATCTACTTCTCCACCGAAAGAAGAATGATCAAGTAGACAGGAAGGCCTCCACAAGCAGAATTCGAACAGCCGCTCCCAGAAATACCGCAAGCACCACGAGTCTACAAAGGATCAAGCATCAAGCACTTTAGACTCACAATAGTAAATCAATCACTAAAGATATTCGCCGTCACTTCAACCTCGAAAACACTCACGATCCATCTCACAAAACTTCAGGAGATATTCGCCATCATTTTGATTCCCTTCCTCACAGTTACGCGCGAATGATAAAATAAGTTGGGAGCACCTCTGACCTTTCAAAGTCCACATATGCATCCTTCTCTCCCATTCTTTAAATTTCGTGGCTGCTTGTCCGCAATGGAAATCGCAAGCTTCAAATGGATTCCTTCTCCGTCTCAGAACAAGAGGACTATCGTCAGTATTACCGCCTGATATCGCGTCGATTGTCTCCTTCAGCTACCATCAATGGAACGCCCACCCGATATGAGGATACTGACAACGCTATCCACCAACCCATCTGAAGATTCCAATGAATACGGTTTCTATCTCCGTGATGCTACTTCTTCACGAGGAGGAAATGCGACGTCACCAAGGCACGTGCTTCGTTCAAATTTGAAATAACATCATGGACTTCAACAATGGGACAAGAAAGAACTCTAGAGGTCAACGCTATCGACAATTACTCCACGTCACCATAACTGCACGATAAATCCGACGACGGAATGTCATCGGGAGATAATTTATTTTCGTCTCATCCCCCCACTGGATGAAAGTCAAAAGATGCCAAAGAAATCAACCGCCACGAAGCACCTTCTCGCCAAAACTTCCTGACTTTCATTCCTATAAAACAGAATATGTATGCGATGAAAAGAACATGATGTTTTTGATAAAATCGGTTACCTTTGGTTACTTCTACATGTGTTTGTGTTCATCACGTTCACGTGTCTTATCTGTATCTCCATCGTTCTTCTCGTGAATCTCCCGCAACCCATCTCCCGAGTTCTATCTTCCTCTTCTTTTCTCCTTCCCTTCTGTCCACTTTCACCATTTCGAATCTGAAGCATATCGAGGCTATCTTGTGTCAGCGGGAGTAATCCAACAGCATCTTTCTCATCTTCTTCAGGTAACGTCCTCTTCCTCAAACCGTGAAGATAGTTCCAATCATAGATCTATAAGTCCATCGTTAGATCTGTTTCTCTATCTAAACTCTATCCTCATCTCTTATCCAAAATATAATAGTCTTAAAATATTCCCATTCCATAGCATTTTCTGTCACCGTCGTATTCCACCTATCCATTCTTTTGTCTTATTCTGTCAAACCTCTTTTCACTATCCATTTTCTCTTTCCATAAACCGTAATCCTATTCTCTTCTTAACCATCGTCTTACACATTATAAATATCCTCTACTACTTCCTTTTCATCTCACAAATATCTAGTATTCTATTCACTATTTATTCTATTCATAAATATCTTCTCACTCAATTAAAGACCTTATTCCTTTCATTTATTAACTCACTTACATCTTAATCCCCATAGTATATATCCTAAATATATCTACGATCTTCACCCTTCTCCTCTACTCATTAACCCATATTAATAATCAGTCATAGTGATATCATTTCATAGATCCTCACACATTTGTAGGATATTTCTCAATTACCATCATTAAATATTCTTATATTATTCCTCTTACTTCTCCATATCTACACGATCATATTCATACATATAATCATTTTAAAATATCCTACATCAGGATCAGCCATACTCATCGTATGAGTCAAATCAAATACTTTTTTTCTTTTTGAACAATTTGATGTTCTTCTTGAATATCCCTTGGATAGGAATATTTAGAAAATATGTTTAAAGTGTAGTGATCGTCATATTATGATCTCACCATAATTCACTTAGTCCTTGCATATGCTCATAAACTTTATTATAAACATCACATAAGAATAACAATGAATAAATTGTATTTCAATGAATACATATAAGTCTGATTTGCCTTATAGTCCACATCATATCCATCAAGCAGCACCATCAAATGCGACACTATGTGTTGTATTCATCCCCTTCCAAGGTTACATCATCACCCAAGGTTTTGTCTTATTAGAGGAGCTCGGGTTGGAGGTCATCCCCAACACCCAATGGCTACAAACACATGGTTGGTTCTGGCAAAAGTACAAGTTGCTGCTCCTTCATTTCTACACAAGCACGATACAACATACCCTATAAGGTGATCTGATTGTGGGTCCCTGATGTCTTCCACAAACAGTACTGACAATGGGACTCTATTCCTCCTCTATCCTGTCAAACCCCTCTCTTTAAATAGAAGGATATAGGGTAGGAGTGGAAGTCTTTTCTCTAACACTTTTAAATAGAAGGATATTGAGGTGCGCATACTGATGGAGAATTATCTCATCACATGAACACAAGGGTTCCAAGTGAACCTAGGTATGAACTAAGGAAGAGAAATCATTCTCAACACAGCAAAATACTATACTCCTCCTTATTCACAAGTTTGAAAAATTATCCATTCATGAAATGAATGAAGAAAGCCTCTTTAAAACATTGAAAACGAGTGTAGATCAAAAGGGAATTATCTTCCCTCCTCCTCCATTTACATACTGATCCAAAGATTGACTTGGTCAAAAGAAATTAAATCCTCATCCCTA
Source organism: Lemna minuta (assembly GCA_024174645.1). Classification (NCBI taxonomy): domain Eukaryota; kingdom Viridiplantae; phylum Streptophyta; class Magnoliopsida; order Alismatales; family Araceae; genus Lemna; species Lemna minuta. The sequence continues at coordinate 22,926,797 of CM044101.1, read as the reverse complement.
GATACTTAGAATTCTTTGAATGGACCAAGTCAACCACCCTTACCTTGGTATAGGCTCCTTAAAATCCAAGACATATCCACTATATCATAGGTACCTTTTATAATTACTGATCTCAAGAAAGAAAATTAGTAGGAACATCTTTGTTATTCCATTCCCTTCTCTCTTTGAATACCACCTATAGTTAGAATTATAGGAGAGATCTAATTAATATTATTATCTTCAGAATCTACCTCAAGACAAAGCTTTTGCATGAGTAAAACCATGCATCTACATGTTGATGATCAGCATGGAAGATCTGCCATTAAAGAAGACAGTCATCAAAAGCCTTCCTCCTAATTATTCAAGACCTCCAAGATTATCTCAAGCAAGAATCCAATAAGGAGGACTACCTCCCATCTGAAACAAGACCTTACGGTTAATGAAGAGGATCATCAGGAGAGTATTGAAGACACACAGAGCATCTTCCTCATCAATGACATGGAGTCCAAGTGAAGTCAACTTCATGAATGAAGAAGACCACAGTCACTATCTCTTCAAGATGAATATGGATACAACTACATCAAGAAGAACTTCATGGTCTCTAAGAATCATGAATATTTAGTTTGATATCTGAAGAATTGATCAAGAAGGCGAGATCAATGAGATTCCCCACCTCATTCATCAACCACTATAGAGGCATTAGATAAATATGAAGCCCTCCACGGTAATGTTGTTAGTGGATTCCACGTGAAGTTAAGTCCCCTAAACAGAAGGCAATAAGTTCAAGATCTAATTAGTACGAGGATGTCGACCATTAAAGCATGACTCAAGCTTGTATGAATAATAGAGATAAGACAAGAAGACGTCCATGAAGATAATCCTTAACTACCTCTAAAGGGAGATACGATATCCACGGTTTTGAATAATCGGCAAATGGGAAATCACTTGGGAATAACCGTTGATGAGCATGAGATGAAGAACCTCCATTGGATTAGCACTGAAGAGAGGAACTCAAAGAACTCACATACCACCTCCTTATTTCCATGCGAATCCAATCCCACCATGAAACTTGAGCAGGCTGAAGCATCCTATCCTTACGAAGTCTTTACTTCCATGGCTAACAGAAGAAAGCTCCATCGAGACTGTGTGGTGTGCCAGAAACTCAAATCGCCAGGGATGCTTCTAGAAATAACCAACAACAAAGGAGAAAAGAGCATCACTAAGGACCTCCTCCATAAGATTTTCTCCAATCTGCGTGGATAAAACCCTGACGAAAGCGTAGAGGGCGAAATCTCTGGAACAAGACCAGAACAAATTCCCGGACACGCAAATTCATCAGGCGGTCATGACAGAATTCTCGCCATCAGCTCTTCACCTGAGACTCTATTCATCATGCTATTGTGAACGATCCTGCATTCGTCTCCAACAACTTCACAGTAAAGACGCGACGGCGCTTGATGAATCAAATTTATTAATGGAACCGCTATCATTGTCAACTATCGGTCTTCTTGTCATCTCGCTGAGTGAATATTAAAGGACGCGAAGCCGGGCCAACTCAGTCCACCCCGATCCTTCAACAATGTCATTGACTTTCTTCCTATGACTACAGCCAATTGACGCTCACGCGATCAAAGTAAACAAAGAGTCAAATGGACGGTCATCACGGGATCTTTCAAAGTTTAAATAGGACTCTCCAAGAATTGCATAACTATTCATACGCGGACAAAAATTACCTCGATGCGACGTCTCCCCGTAACTGCTCTTCTTTTATTTATATAAAACGAAACTTGGAAGAGAAAGAAAGACAATTGTTGTTTATTGATGAATGAATTGTTTTCCTTTGAAAACGTTTTGTGTTCTTGTGCTTTCCCGTGTCTCTCCCACAACCTCTCACTCCGAAATTCTACCTCCCTATTCTATTCTCCCTCTGGTTCTGTTGCTTTCAACCATTTCCTGTCAGAGACTAACCGAGGATATCGTGGATCATTTGATGAAGTTCAAAAGCATCACTTCACGTCCTCTTCAAGGTAATCATTCTCTCCACCGTTATCGTGTTTAATAGTTCATTTATAATATCGTAAGTCCAACATAGATTAACTCTTCCTATCTATTCTCTATCTCTTACCTCTTATTCAAAATAATAACATATCAGACAACCCCAATCATAATCGTATCCATCTTCAATATTCTCCACGTTATTCTCCTTTCATTATATAAATCATTTAATATACTATCCTTTCTTCTTCTCATCGCAATCACTCTCATCATCATTAATATTCAGTCATCTAATCACATTATTCTTCTTCATATGCTCATCTATCCGATTTATCCTGCTCATATAATCATTAATCTATACCACTAATCCTTCACATTATTAATTCTACATCATTTCCACGTGATAGATATTAAAATAGGAAATATTTCTATTCATCACACATCACATTTCATCGTCTCATCCTCTTCACTTCTTCACGAATTTATAAACTCCATATTCACTATTATTCCTATAATTCCGAATTATCCTATACAATATCCTCTCTGAATTATACATCTATTCCTCATTGATATCATTCAAAGATCCTTCATAAAGTTGTAGGAATATTTCATCATTAATATTAGTAGATATTCATATTATATTCCACTCATTTCTCCCTCACATTTCTATACTTACATCATTATCTTCTTGCATATCATCATTTCAAAATATCCTACATCACATACCCTAAGGTTTTATCTAACACTTTTATCTTCCCCCCACATAAGACAATGGACCATTCCCGTCAAGCTGTAGAGGCTTTCATCACCGCTAAACTAGTAACCATATCGATATTCAAGACCCCAAAAGGATGCAATGGAATTAGTCATGCATGACTTTCTTGCCCAAGGAATCATCCACTCATCATATAGCCCTTATGCAATCCCCGCCCTCCTCATGAAGAATGACCAATCGTGGCCTTTAGCCTTGACAAGATCATGGTGCTTGACTATTTTCCCATCTCAATAGTAGCTGAGCTCTTGGAGGAACTACACAGGGCAAAAAAAATTTCAATTCAGTCAATAGGTGCGAATGGTGGCTTTTGACATCCCCAAGTTGGTTTTTCACACCCACGAGGGACATTATGAATTGTTAGTGATGTCATTCAAACTTAGAAAAGCTCCATGCACATTGTAATCTCTCATGAATTTTATTTTCCAGCTGCATTTGTGGATGTTCATGTTGGATTTCCTTGATGACATACTGATATTGAACTAAGTGCACACGAACATGCAACACGCCGCCAAACAGCTCTACAGATTCTCAACGAGCATAGCTTGATCCTCAATTTCAAGAAATCTGCTTTCTTCCAAGGCCAATTGGAGTACTTGGGGCATTGGATCTTTAGGAAAGTTGTGACCATTTGTGCCAAGATCCAAAACATGCACAACTTGTCAGTCATAAACAACCTTAGACAATTGCAAGGTTTCCTCAATCTCATATGGCACAATTGTCATGTTGTTGAAGGTTATGCTAAGCTAGTTTATCTTCTAACCCAACTAACATAGAAGATGATTGATATTATATGGCCTACAAGCCAATAACACTTCCATGTCTCTCATTTACATTCATTGAAATAAAATTTATTTATTGTCATTTTTGTGTGATATTTTCAGTGAAGTCTATAAGCATATGCAATGACTAAGAAAATTATGACAAGATAAAAATATAGTGATTACTAGTCTTTAAACATATGTAATAAACATTCCTATTCATAAGATATTTGAGAAGGATATCGAATTATCTAGAAAAAATAGTACTATCTAATCTAATTCATATAATGAGTATGACTAATATTATACCTATTGGTGTGGAGACACCAAAGATAGATAGTGGATGCTCTTTAGAGAAAGAGTTCACGGAATTGATCTATATAATTTCTCAAATAGTACTTGACGGAAAGAATCAATGCGGTCGTTAATTGCACACCGATTCGTGTCAACAATAAAACCAAATTTACCAATTTAATGATTTAATTACGAATTGAGGGTGATAAGCGTAAAAACACGGTCGTTGAATGCGTGATTTTACGTATCAAACAAATTTATACTCAACTCTTCAAAACTGATTTTTAAATTAGAACAGTGGCAAGTTGAGGTCGAATCCACAGAGAGGAAGGTTAAGAGATTGAAATCAGAAGATATTTTTGGTGTTTTATATATTTAGAAAGCGGAAATGATCAATGAAATGAAGAAAATGTGCGTGGAGATGAAATGAACCGATGAAACGCTTCCAAACTCCTTTCGAAGATCAAAAACCCTTGATCGATGGTGGAAAAGTGATTTTTAGGGTTTTTTAATGTATAAATGTGGATGAACAGAGGAGGAAAATAGAAGAAATAGATAGAAGATAGTTCTAATATAAGATTCGTGATGAAAATACTATCCAGTGATGCTCCCTAATCAAAACACACCTTCGAGAGCCGTATATTTCGCCCGGACTTGGCGTCTTGCATCCAATACGAAGAATGAATAGAAGAGGGAAGAAACTCACTGAGAAAGAAGTTCAACACATGATGAATGATCCATCGTTGCTTTCTTTCCTTTTGGCTAGCCAATGCTAGAAGCATACAATAAAAACATTCATAACCCTAATTTTTTAGTCTCAGAACTTAAATCAGCCACAACAGATTCGTGGAGCTTGAAATGATGATCAAGCCCACAAAATTTCAGCCCGTAACTCCATCAGGATCATGAGATATCGCAATTTTAGTCTGGAGCATTTCTGGCCGTTGATCTGATGTCCTCTCTCTTTTAAGTATCCCCAGTCAAACCGCTCTGGTCAAAATCGGTCCGGTCAATGCGCGCCGGTCAGACCTGCAGAACCTGCGAAGAGAGAGAAATGGCAGAAGAGGAGAGAGAACTCCTCGCGACGGAAACATTCCCGTCGCGAGAGGGGAAGGAGAGGGAGAGAGGAGACCGCGTGAGAGAGTTCTCCTCGCGACGGAAGCCATTTCCGTGATGAGGAGAGAGAAAGATCGGAAGAAGGAGAGGAAGAGAGAATGGGAGAAGGGGAGAAAGGGAGGAGAGGATCAGCGGAGAGGATGAGCGAATAGTGAGGGAGATCATAAAGGTAGAGAAAGAGAGAGAACTCCTCTCGCACGACGGAAATTATTTCCATCGCGAGAGAGGGAAGATCGCGAGAGAGGAGAGGAGGAAGATCGTGGAAGAGAGAGAGAAATAGTGACAGAAAGAGAAGAAAAGGTGGGGAAGAAGAGAGAGGAGAAGAGAAAAGCGAAAGAGAGAGGAAAGACGAGGAGAGAAGGAGAGAACGCGGGAGAGAGGAAGAGAGAAGAAGAAAGAAGAGGAGGAGAAGTGGAGAACTCCTCCCGTCTCTCATTGCGACGTACGTCGCGAAGAGAGAGGGAGAGAGGAGAATGGTGTCCTCCTTGCGGTCGCCTCGCGACAGAAGCAATTTCCGTCGCGAGGAGACGCGAGGAGAGGAAGAGCTTTTCCTCCTCCCCCTTACGTCGTGGAGGAGGAAGAACTTTTCCTCCTCCTCCCCCTTACGCACGTACGCGCGTGCGTGCCAGGAGAGGAGTGAATCTCTCCTCGCGACGGAGAGCGAAAGAGTGAGAGAGGGAGAAGGGAAGAACGAGAGAAGGAAGAGAAAGGGAAGGAGAAGAGGAAGAAGGAGAAAGAAGAGAGAGAGAGAAAGGAAAAGAGAGGAGGAATTTAATTTTCCTCCTCCTCCTTTCGCGCGGCACACACGCGCGCGCAAGAGAGAGGAGGCTGGGCAGAGAGTGGAAGAGAAGGAAAGGTGGGGAAGAAAGAGGAGAGAGAAGAAGAAGAGAGGAAAGAGGGAAGAGAGGAGCTTCCTTTCTTTTTTTATTTGAGAATAAATGCTCTTAAAATGGTGTTAATTTATGGAAAATTAAGAACATTCTATTAAACATAAAATTATCATTTAAATCATTTTAATTCATGATAACATGCATTTATGATTATATTTCAAAGAATAAATGCATAAAATGCATGATATTAATGCATGAAATTGCATGTTATCATATCCCCCAACTCAAACCATTGCTAGTCCCTTAGCAATGTCCTTAGAATCTTCTTTAGGAGTCCTTCATCATCATTGGAACCATGAACCCTTGTGCATGAAGTCTTTTAACAATATCTCTCACATGCTTAGCGTGACTACTCTGTCATGACAGTCCAGACACACGTCCCTTTCGAGCATGTGAGAACGACTCCGAAGAGCCAATGAAGATGAAAAAATGATGCTACTTCTCTCCAGATATGACACTATAAACCCGAATGTTTTCCCTGAAACTCATGAAGTGGTGGACCTCACACCTCTCATATCAAGGACGCTCTCTCTCTTTTTTGGGTATTTGCTACCTAGCTTTTGAAATTCCAGTATTCTCCCTCCTGTCCAAAAACAAGAGTGAGGCATTCTTCTCCTCCTTTAAGCACAAAATCAATAAAGTAACCCAAAAATTATGGATGATGAGGCTATTTTGATGATGGTTATCTAAATGTTAAAAGAGAGAAAAGAAAGATGGAAGGCCTTCAAAAGAATAAGAATATAACAGCTTTGGAAGGTTATGACGATAGGAAGGAGGTAATATTACCTAAGATAGTCGCTTCCCAACAAAGAGAATGATGAGATGGAGATGTGGTAATAGCAAAGATCAAAGAAAAGAAGAACATGGCAAGAGCATAGTGAACCAAGGTGCATAAAAGGCTTTCAAAAGATTGTATTAATAATGAACCTCAATGGATGCACCTTCAAAAGAGCCACTAATGAATCCCTTCTTCTTCTTCTTTTTTTTTTCTTTTTTTCTCTTTTTTTTTATTTTTTTCAAACTCATGAAACATGGAAAAACAGATTGCCTTCATCAACTCTTCATATGGCAATGATGAATGTATCTTTAACAAGTGGCCCAAATGACTTAGTGAAGAAGGTGTTTATTTGGTGTGTGATAATTGCGAGTATGAGTGGATGAATGGTATGAGTGAGGACTAACGATTGAATGAAGTGAAATATGATGGAGATGACAATAGGGGAAACAAGTGTAAATTGAGAATTGACATATCCTCGGTAATATGATTGGAAGAGATAGGTTCCTACTTTGGGAAAGGATTAAATTTAGGTTGTAACGAGATAAAAAGCAAACGTGGCCTATGGGTTTAATGAAATGGCTTGGGTGGCCTCAAAAAGGAAACCTTTGTGCTTTAGGACTTGAAGAATGCATACTGGAAAGTCAAAATGCATAAGTAGGATCGGCTAATGAAGGGTGGAGGTAAACACACAATTATCATTTTCTACCATCCAAGGTTCATAGTGCTTCAATCCTTCGATTTTCACTCGCCTACAACCTCAATACACATAATCCAAAATCATGGTTTTGTAATCATCTAAGCATGCTCAAGATGCGCTCTAAGAGCCTACCCCTATACACAAGCACTCACGGTTCCAAGGGTGAAAAGGAATCTTGAAGAAAATCCATGATTGATGCTTAGATTTCATTGGACATGAATTTTTTTCTTTTCAAAATATGACCATAGCAATGCTCGACATGAAATGCTCCCACCCCCTACTAATATATGCATAGTCCTCAATGCATGAATATGACAATAAAAGCATTTCAAGGGAGAGAATTGCAAACCGAGGGAAATTTTTTTGCCATATGGAAAGGAGCTTTAAGGGTTTCTTGTCCACTGATGTAAGACATGGAAGATAGCAGCAACCAATCATCTTCAAGTTATAAGTACCTAAAAAAATGGAAAATACAAAGCGAGCTAGGAAATTTCCTACTCCTATTAGGGAAAGAAATAAACATAAAAAAAAACTTAAGTGCCATAAAAAACAGAAATTAACAGAAAAAGATACCAACATACTAGTCATAAAACTGCTTCAAAAAATACCCAACATACTAGTATGATTAATTCTATGCCCATGTAGATGAATTTATATTTCATGGAGAATTTCATGCATGTATAAGCCCATAAAATTATTAAATGTGATTGGATGATCCTATTGTGTGCCCCAATGCATGAGCTTTTCAAAAACAAAAGATTCTTAAATTCCATGAAATAATGATATGATTCTCTAAAAGAGTTCTTATGTTTCAGTTGAGCTAATGAGAATTCATAAGGTGAAAAAGGGCATATGTAATGAATGTCAATAGGAGAAAAATTTTCATGCTCAATGAAATGATCATGCCATTTTGTGAAGAGAAATTTCCTTAAAATGTAGCTCTATCGTATGGAGTTATTAAACATAAAACATTGAAATATCATGACATTCATATAAAAAGTTTTACTATTAGGAAGATGATCATGCCAATCAGTAAAATAAATTTTAATTATGATAGGATCAACATTTACTTCATTAATATTATTCTCATGTATCATGAAAGGATGAAAAGAAAAATTATTTAAACATAATTTCTCATTCACAAATGTTAAAGATGAATGATTCATAACACTCTTGCAAGAAACTTTAACATTATGCATGAGATCAATACATTCCACCGCATTTATCTTGTCATCAAACACATTAAGCAATTTACCCCCTTGATGAATCTCTTTTTCTCCTTCATATTGCCAACCTGCATATGATTCTTCAATTTGATCTTTTAGAAAAATATTTTCAGCATCCACAAACAACATACCAATATCAGAAATAATTTCATCCATTTCTCTCAAAAATTTTTATCTTCTCTCTCAAGATTCATGGAATTAAGCATAGTTTTAGAGTAAAGAGCTTATGGAAAGGGAATGTGAACTTTATAATCATATAATTTTGGAATTACTTCACAAACTAACTCTTCTTCATTCTCCTTTTCATCTATTTCTACATTCTCCTCAAAAATTTCAAGAAGATTATTAGAAGATTCCTGGTGGCGTACGACCCCCGTCGCCACCAAGGCATGACACTACGGCGCCGGAGGAGCCGACACTCGCGCGCGTCCAGCCCCCTCGACAGGCGAAGACGAAGGATGCCGAGTTTCACTACACCAAGTGAGGACCTCATCTCGCCACGACACATTTCACAGGGCTCGCGCGCGCGTGGAGTTATCTTTCCAGTTTTTATTTCATTATGAACTTTATTAGCCCGCACGTGTTTAAGCGGGCCTTTGCATATCTTCTTCTCTCCCTTTTTAGGGCTTTCGGTGGGCTCTTCCCTTTTTCGGGATCCCATTCGTTAAGCCCTTCTCTTTGTGGACCTTTTTCTATTTTTCTATGATTATGTTAGGTGTGGGTTGGGCCTCACTGGGCCCTTTTCCTCTCGGCCCACTATGGGCTCTATAAGAGGGGAAGGGACCCCCACAAACCCTAGCCGTCATTTGAAGAAAAAGGAGTGTTCTCTCTCAAGTGGCTGCTCAAGGAGGATGAAGGAAGGGAGACCAACCGCCGCTCCGCCGCCGCCACCACCGCCGCCGCACCACCACGTGCCGCCGCCGTGCCCGCCGACCACCGCCTCCCTTGCCTTGGTCGCTACTATCACCATGATGCCTTCCCTGCCGCCACCGCCCGCCGCTCAGCCGCCGCCGTAGCGCGCGCCGCAGCACCGCCATCTCCTCCGATCATCCCCTCCACTGACCTCCCCTTCCCCCCTCATTCCCCACGTTTGGTTCCCTTCCATCAACCCCTGCCTACCCCCACCCTACCCTCCACAGGTTACGCCCTACCTCCACGATTTCCCGAACCGCATTCCCCTTCCCCGACTTTTCCTCCCCACGATCCAATCCCCCGACTTCCCACCTTCCCCTCCATCTGTGTCCCTCAAAATTCCCATCTCACCATCAGATCCAGCTCCACCGCTTGGTCTGCATCCTGATTCCCCACGACTCACCTCCATACGCCCGCCGTTTTACTCTTCTTCGACCCATCCCTTCTCCAGTCCTCTTCTCCTCCCCGATCGATCCCCTACCCTGCTATCGTCCGTCCAACCTCCCGTAATCACCCATCATCGCCGACACTTTCCCACCAATTCCCAAACTGCCCTCACGGTTCTCCTTTCCTAATTTTTCTGATTCCACAAACCGCTCCCCAACTTCAATTCCGACTCCCGGCGGCTCCCTGTGCGACTACTTCCATCGCCAGCCTCCGGGATCGGCGTCGATCTACTTTCCTGCGTTAACTACCAACCTCCACTTTGCCTTCACCGCCGCCCACTCTTCCCAGAATCGTCCGGTTCTGTCGTCCGCCTCCTACAATCGTTCACCAATCCCGCCATCAACCCGTGGTCTCACCACAGCCAAGCTGTCACCGAACACTCCCGCCTTCCCCGACGACTCACCTGCCCCATTTCGCATCTTCTTCCCGCTAACGTCCTGTCTCCACGAACGCTAAATTTTTGTCTGGATTTCTGATTGGGACGAGCTCCCTTCAACGGGCGTGTCAACACCTCCTGACGTGACGTCCGCCGACGCAATGTCAGGTTGCCTCTTCGGAATTTGACCTGGAATTCGTCCCGACCTGTCCCACCATTCGTCGCCGCGATTCCTCCCATTCGAAGATTGCAGCCGATCGCCGTTGGCTGTTGTCCTCCCGCCAGCTCACTCTCGCGCCTGGAATCACCCCCAACACTACGTGACTTCACCCGACTCGCTTCTGCCGACCGCTCTCGCCACGCATGAACGACCAACCCCTCGCCACGACCAACCGGGCTCGCGCCCCGCAGGTTAGGCACACATCCCCCCCTCTTTATTTACGTCGACGTCTATATTTCCTTCAGTATTTCCCGCACCGTCTCCACCGCCCGCGGGGTTTAGATAGATTGAGGGGAATTAGACGAATTGATAGGATTCCGACCGTGGTCCAACCCGTCGGGTTGACCGTCGAGCTCCCCTCGACGACCCACGGCCTCCACCCGCGAGGACATGGATCGGAAGGACTCCCGGACGGACTCTAATCGGTGCACCCTAGGACCTTCGGCGGCGACACCCGAGATGGTATCCTGATTGATTGCATTATTAGCTATTACGTCATATTAGGATTCCCCTAGTTCACCCATAGTATCACGGTGTTGGACCGGACTCGCACCCGGTCCTGCATCAGTTACACAACGACATTTGATTGGGTGACAATTCATGTTTTAAAATGTTTTATTCTCAACTATTTAAAATGAGTTATAAAGGCTAAGATTAAATGGCACCTAATAGACTCCTATAGACGTGTGATATCTCATGCGTTTGATGAAGATAAAATGGCAGGCGTTACACGATGCTTCTTCTTCACATTTGATGGATATTATGTGGCATATAAGCCAGTCACACTTTCATGTATCTTTTTTATGTTCATTGAAATAAAATTTATTCATTGTCATTCTTGTGTGATGTTTGCAATGAAGTCCATGAGCATATGCAATGACTAAGTGAATTATGATGAGATCATAATATAGTGATCACTAGTCTTTAAACATATGTTTTTAACATTCCTATTGGTGGGATATTTGAGAAGGACATCGAATTATCCGGAAAGAATAGCACTATATAATCAATCTCATATGATGAGTATGGCTGATCCTATAGCCATCAGTGTGGAGACACTAAGGATAGATAGTGGGTGTTCTTTAGAGAAAGAGTTCACTGAATTGATCTGTATAAATCCTTGAATGGTACTATACCTAACTGTCAATCAGGTTGATTCATGTCATGGTTGTGTGTGTGGTCCTTTGACTTGAGACACCAAAGACATCTTGTGGATGGATGATCGTGTTTTGATTATCACTTACGAATCCCTAGCCACAGGATATCTAAAACTTCATATATTAGATACGACATGAAGTCCACGAAGATGATTGTGTGATCAAGATGGGATTATCCACCCTCGGTATTTGAGGAGATTGACTCAAGGAATGAGATGCGATGAAATCCTTGGCCAAGGTAGTAGAAATATCGAAGAAGGGCTTCTCGATGATTTCTACACTCATCGGTACTAACTTGAGTGACCGATTAGGGTTTGATAGTTGACCATACCCTAAGTCATTCATGAGTCTAATGTAGATGAAGGATTATACATATATGGTAATCGATGACGGGAAGGTTCCATAAGTGAGTTCTTACATACTCCATATCTCCTAGTGTATGTGGTGTAGCTTGGCACCAATGGGCTGACAACTCAACCTGTCGATTGGGTTAAATCGATTCTTGATTAATTAATCTATATGTGAATGTGAATAATTAATTAAGGTTGACCAATAAGGTGTTATTTGGTCTATAGAGTTATTAACTAGTGAGATATATGGACCTAGCGGGTCACACACATAAGGTTTATGGATGTTGGTGGATATAGACATAATTATGAGGGTTTTTATGAAAAAAACATCATTCCAAATGTCTATAAATAGGGGGAGAACGACCACAACTGAAGGTGCCCATGCAAGCCTTGTGGGAATTCTATCATTTCTTCTCTTTCTCTTATGGTGAAGAGGTTTGAAGAGGAGATCCAACCATCCAGAGACCGGGTGGATACCGCTAGAGGCTAGACACTTGAATAGCTTCAAGAACTCCTTCAAGGAAACTTATAAGTATGTTGTCTCATACATATTAGATGATAGGATCATCTGTTCTTGGTGCCTCAATGTTTTGAATATCCGATTCAATGAATTCCGCTGCATTTGATGTTTTGATCAAAATTTTGAAAAGTTATCGACCTAAGATCCCATCAGGTTGCACAATGACATTTGATTGGGTGACAATTCATGTTTTAAAATGTTTTAATCTCCACTATTTAAAATGAGTTATAAAGGCTAAGATTAAATGGCACCTAATAGACTCGTATAGACGTGTGATATATCATGTGTTTGATGAAGATCAAACGGCAAGCGTTACACGATGCTTCTTCTTCACACACAACGTGGCAAAATCTGAGCGCTCCAACTTCAATCGGATAAACAAGACTTAATTGTGACAATTCATATTCGAGTGTTTCATCTAAGCCGTTGATCGAAGATTAAAAGACAAATAGAGCGGTCACGTCCAATTTTAGCCTATTGATACCCATGTTCCTTGACAGAAAAGAGCA
>CM044101.1:22844619-22913298 GCA_024174645.1 Lemna minuta | reverse complement strand
CATCATATTCACATAAAATAAGCATGAATATGAGTTAATTAAGATAAGAATTCAAGTTATAAATGCATGTTATCAACAATCACGTTGATTCATGTCACGGTTGTGTATGTGGTCCTTTGACTTGAGACGTCAAAGACATTTGGTGGATGGATGATCGTGTTTTGATTATGACTTATGAATCCCTAACCACATGATATCCAAAACGTCATGTATTGGATATGACATGAAGTCCACAAAGATGATTATGTGATCAAGATGAGATCATCTGCTCTCAGTATTTGAGGAGATTGACTCAAGGAATGAGATTCGATGAAATCCTTGGCCAAGGTAGTAGAAATATCAGAGAAGGAGTTCTCGATGATTTCCTAATCGCATCAGTACTAACTTGAGTGACCAATTAAGGTTTGACAGTTGACCATACCCTAGTCATTCATGAGTCTCTTGTAGATGAAGGATTGTAAATACATGTTAATCAATGACGGAAAGGTTCCATAAGTGAGTTTTTACGTACTCTATAGCTCCTAGTGTATGTGGTGTAGCTTGGCACCCAACGGGCTGGCAACACAACCTATCGATTGGGTTAAATCAATCATTGATTAATTAATCTATATGTTGATGTGGATAATTAATTAAGGTTGACTAATAAGATGTTATATAGTCTATATGGACCTAGAGGGTCACACACATAAGGTCTATAAATGTTTGTGGATATAGATATAATTATGAGGGTTTTTATAAAAAATCTACATACCAAATGTCTATAAATAGAGGGAGAACGACCACAACTGAAGGTGCCCCTGCAAGGCTTGTGAGACTTCTCTCCTTTATTCTCTTTCTCTCTTGATGAAGAGCTTTGAAGAGGAGATCTAATCATCTAGAGATCATGTGGATACCATTAGAGGCTAAACACTTGAATAGCTACAATAGCTCCTTCAAGGGAACCCTGTAAATATGTTTTCTCATACATACTGGATGATAAGATCATATGTTCTTGGTGCCTTAATGTTTTGACTATTCGATTCAACGTATTCCGCTGCATTCAATATTTTGATCAAAATTTCAAAAAGTTTATAGACCTCCAAACCCCCAAAAAATTCACATACCAAATGTATATAAATAGGGGGAGAACAAAAAACTAGTGGTGTCCATGCAAGCCTCTTGGGAATTCTCTCCTTTGCTATCTTTCTCTCTTAGTGAATTTCTTTGAAGAAGATATTTAACCATCTAGAGATCATGTGGATACCACTAGAGGCTAGACACTTGAATAGCTTCACAACTCCTTCAAGTAAACCCTGCGAGTATATTATCTCATACATACTAGATGATAGAATCATTAGTTCTTGGTACCTTAATGTTTTGAATATCTTATTCAATGTATTATGTTGCATTTGATGTTTTGATCAAATTTTTTAAGGCTTATCGACCTCAAACATAAAAAATAGATGTTTTTAAATAGGACCCTAAAGCCCAAAAAGCCTTTGATGCCCCAAACACAGGATGTGTTCTACTCCACTGCTAGCACTACCCAACTTCGCCCAATGGTTCATCTTGCATACAAACGAATTGAGTTTGCGAGTAGAAAATAATGCATGGATAAAATAAAGTGCAAACGTCATGTGCAAGCCATATTATTCATAAGAAGAGAGATACTTATCTTATTTAGCTATTGATTATCACCTAAATATGACATATGATGCATGGAGACAATTAATATTTTAGAATTATCTATTGGATCTCCTCTTTTACCACTTCTTTAGTGTTCCTCAAGATCCTTGAAGATCTCACTAGAAGAAAGAGGAAGGGGCAAATAATTCTATAGAAGAATGGAAGACAGAATGATGACTTCCCACCAAGCTTTCTTAGGTTCCTAATGGTAAGATTGATAACATGCAATCTTAAAATGAAATTACATGATTATGACATAAATTAAGGCATAAAACATTCCATTTTTATGCATGTTATCATATTTTGAGTGCATATCTATCATTTCATGCAATTTTAAACTATAATCTCAAAATGCACTATTTTAGGGATAATTATGCATTTTTAAGAATATATTTTAGATTAAGATTATTCACATCTACATTTGAGATTATAGTTAGGTTTTCATAATAAATAATAAGAGAAAATATTTTTTATATACTCATTTATTTTTTTCCAAGTTATAATTTTAAAGAGAAATGAGTATTTTTTTGCAATAGAAATTTATTCTCTTGTTTTTTATTAAATTTGAATTTTTAGAATGATTGATAATTTAATTTTTGATCCAATGAAACAAACTGAGATTAATTTGAAGGTTTATTTTAAAATTTATGAATTTTCTAATTTTTAGGGATTTTTTTAGATTTTTTCTAAATTTTTATGAATTTATAATCAATTTATAATCAATTTATTTGATTTAAAATCATTAAAATATATTTTTTTTAATTTTCGCATGCTGACGTGGCAGCTGGTGTGGCGTGAGCGAAAAAAAGCGTGCCACGTTGTGACATATTAGACCGCCACGTGTCGCACACGTGTACGCGTGTGCAAGTGCGCGTGTGTGCGTGTGTGTACACATGTGTACACGTGTGTGTGCGCATGTGTGTAATTAAGGAGAAAGCACCCTGTTAAGGATTTTTGTTAACTCCTTAATTACGCACACCTTATATACACATATTTTCTCTTTAATTTCTACCATGTCACGCTATGTTTTCGGGTTTTAAATTCGTAGGTGACATGGTAGCGCCTGGAGCGTCCAATCGCGCAATTAGAATGTGATCATTGATCGTCACTTAAAGCGGCAGGTACGAGGCGCATTCTTACTCGTCGGCGAATCATTTTTAAAATGATTTAATCTAAGCTATTGATCTGATGAGTTATAACGGCTGAGATTAAAACCGAAGAAAATGCATCCGAAGTGTTAGATCAAGATCGAACGGATGACGTTTCATGTGTTTCCTCTTCACACGCGACGTGGCAAAATCTCGGTGATCCATCTCCGATGCAAAAGCCATGACTTAACCGTAACGATTTGCATCTCTGCATTTCGTTAGAGCCGTTGATCGAAGATTAAACATTCCATCCGACGGTTACGCTAAAATTTACTATAAATTGAGATGTTCTTTGACATTATAAATCATTCTTGGATGTTTTTCGAGTAAATCAAACTGTTTAGACACCACCACCTCTTGAATCTCTTACTTCCAATTGCTTATAGACTCATTTTCACGTTGACGGAGTGGTTGGAAGTGAAAATTTTGTCATATAGAATAGGGAGAATTTGCCTCTTGAACGTCAATGATCATCTTCGAAGATCACGAAATGAAAACCCTTGAATCCATCGATTAATTGGATCATTTCGATTGCTATCTCAGGGTTAGATTATATGTTTTCCTCCTAATCTTTCGACATGTATCATTAGATTGTAATTTAGGATCATATATTTAGTTAATTTCATTTTAATTTTGGATTTCTCTCTCTTCATGTTCAAAAATTTTTCTATCTAATTCGCTCTTTGATTTCTCCCCAAGTCTTTGATCCAAATCAAGAGATTTTTCGATTTTGTGGATTTGTCTTTGAGTTTCTCTTTCCTAAATCTATCAAAATCCCTAATTTCTCGCCTCAATTCATCGTCCGATTTGATCGAAGTTCAAAAGATATCTCAAAATTCTCTCATTTCTCTATGGATTCGACCCTTATTCACCACTCATGATATTCAATTCGTATTAATTTCATAAAATTGGTGAGTTTGGTATCAGTTTTGACACGAATTGGTGTGCATTCAATGACCGCATCAATTCAGTCTGTCAAATATCCTCTCAAGGATGTAGTAATACTTGTATTCTCCATAAAAAGGAACTTGATTTGATCCAAAATATAAATGGGCCAATATTGCAGGAAAGAGAGAAATGAGAGGAAGATATGATTTTTCTCAGGCACCATCTCTCTAGATCAATTTGCCAATGGAGTTTCCGCTTCAACTTGGACCAAAATCCCTAGTGGTGGCAAGTAGGGTTAGGGAACAAGGAAAAGTAGACAAGGGCAAGGGTCGAGGTTATCATAAGGTCAAGTTATCAATCAGTTTGAGACTAGCCTTATTTGACTTGTTTGAAGTCGAGAGGTAAAATTCTTAAATGTTTAGCTTATGTGGATGGAAAAACTTTAGTGCTCTAAGAATGGAGAGCATGAATGCAAATAATAATGAGAGAAGGAAAGAAATGATTTCTCCACTTTTTTACGATATTGGCCAACTCTATTTTCATGAAGACAAGGCAATCAAATGGGTGATATAGGGTCAAAGGTGGTCAAATTTCATTAGGCAAATGATTATATGGATCATTATATTTCTTTTGGAGTAACCCCTTTACTAAGGTAAGTCAAAGGTGGTCAACTTGTCCTATTTTATTGAAGGTTGACAAGCCTATATTAAAGTCCTTTTAAATAGGATTAACTCTTATTTGAATGGAGGTGGAGGCCACCCTCTTATAATGGCCGTCACCTTTATGGAAGGCGGGTCCACATCCTTAAGGTGGGCATCCCCCCTCTTTAGAAATTGGGTGGGGACCACCTTTTTATGAATTGGTCTCATGTCATTAAGAGGCGATTTATTACCTCCTTTTAGGAGATAAGATCCCTTATTCAGGAATGGTGTGCAAACCAACCAATTAAGGCTAAGCTTTACCTCCCCCATTGAGGAGTTAAGCTTCTCCACCGTTGATTAGAATGGAGGCAGATCTCCAATATTAGATGTTTTGACCCCAAGAGAACTCTACCTTAAAAATGCTTAAACTTTCTCTCTCCTAGTATGTCTTTGACTCTCTCATAATGTAGGCAAGCAGAAGGACACGGAGACAATCAAGTTCCAAGCTTAGACATGTTTGATGTTAAATTTTATTGTGAAAATGAGATCAAGAGGAGAATTAAGATCAAAATAGATCATGCATTAGCAAGCCTATGACTAGCATGAAAACAAGGTTTGTGTGAAGATTCAGTTTTGAGTTTCTCTTGTAATCCCCTTCATGTTTTGGTTTTGAAAGCACTTTCCCATTCCAAGTTTTGGTTTCGGTCTCTTGTCATTTACATCTTTCATAATTCATCAATTTTCTATCATTCTATCACATTCTCCTATTCATCTTTATCATCTCTACATTCCATCATTCCACTGTCGAGCTTATTTTCATCCTTACTATAAAACTATGCATATATATATATAGTTTATTCATCATTCGTACTCTATTCATCATCTCATCTTCCCATCTTTCTCCATAGATTCTTCTATTCCCATCTTCCATCTACAAGTTGCTCTTCTCTCTAGAAGTCAATACCTCTATAAATATATATATATATATATATATATATACTTATTCGTACTCTATTCATCACCTCATATTTCCATCTTTCTCCATAGCTTCTTCTATTCCCATCTTCCCTCTAGAAGTTTCTCTTATCTCTAGAAGTGACTAATGTCAATACCTATGTACCTTGAAGATTCAACCCTCACTTCCTTTGTAAGTGAGGTAATACAAATTATTTTTTCAATTCCATACATAACCACAAATAAAAGCATACGAAAATTGAGTACATCATGAACGATCTAGATATTTTGTGGAAATCGGTAGAGGCTTAACATCTAACCAGCTTCAAAGTTCTCCTTTAAGGCATAAGTATAGATTTTGATATGCACTAGATAATAGGATCATTGTTTGAATTCTCTAGCCCAATGATTTCTACTATACTTATTATATAGCTGGATAGTATATTAAGCCTCAAATTCCAATAAAGGCATAATGATACATTCGCAATGATTGTGCCATGACAAGACCAAAAAGTCATAGTAAGTCCAATTCTTCTCTAAAAACCACATTTTTATATTAAAATTTTCCATTTTCTCTCTAGTTTCTGATAATATAATTTTCATAATAGTTTATCACCTTTCTTCTGTGATTTTACAAAAAGTCAACGTCTCGTCAAGTCAAAGTTTTGATCTAGACTTTTGACTTTTCTTCATCAAATCATTTTTTAAAATTCTTAAAACATGTTCCATCATATATTCATATTGTTTCCATTAATAATATATCATTTTCCAATCTTAAAAACCCTAATTACACTTAAGTTTGACCAAGTGAACTCTTCGATAAAAAGTCAACAGTGTTCTCTGTGGTTCGACTCAATCTTTTCACTGTACTAGATTTCATATTTTAAAATCCTTGTGAGTTCGGAATTATAAATTTTTTTTTACTGACGATCGTATGTTTTCAACGACTGCACTAAATCGTTACCGTCACATACCCCCCTCACTTTAGTGACAATCGATGATCACAATTAAATAGCGTGATTGGATGCTCCACTTGCCATCACATCACCTGCGCACAAAAACAAAGAAAACATAATCCCACATGACGAAAAAAGAGGGAATGCGCGAGTATATAAGTTATGTGTACATAATGAGATAGCAAAAATCTTGAAAAGGGTGCTATCTCATTATTCATATACACATGCGCACACACGCGCACAAACGCGCATGCACACACATGTGCACATGTACATGTGTGTGACATGTGACGTTCACTTAAGCTGCCACATGACGCCGCTATTTTGTTTGCGCCATGTCAGAATGTGATAAAAATAAAATGTTTTATTCATTTTAATTCAAAATAAATTGAATTAAATTCATAAAAAATTTAGAAAAATTCTTACAAAATCCATTAAAATTTTAAAATTTTAAAATATAACTCCAAATTAATCCAAATTTTTTTTTGTTGAATCAGAAATTAAATTATCTATCGTTCTAAAAATTCAAATTTAGTAAATAACAGGAGAATAAATTTTTATTTCAAAAATACACTCATTTCTTTTACAATTTAAAACTTAGAAAAATAAATTAGCGTATAAAAAGTATTTTCTCTTATTATTTAACATTAAAACCTAATTATAATCTCAAATAAAACTAGGGATAATCTAATCTTAAAAAATACTTGTCTTAATTTATCATAATTATCCCTAAATTATTGCATTTTGATGTCATAAATTAAATTTCAGATAATGATATATAAACACTAAAAAAATGATAACATGTATTAGAATGGAATGTTTTATGCGTTAATTTGCATTAATAATCACATATTTTCATGTATAATTTGCATGTTATCACCATGCATCATAATATCAACAATATTATTTTCTATAGGCGTCAAAGAAGGTAAAAATTAGAGATCATGGCCCTCTTAATCAACCTTGACTCTCTCATTTTTAAAATTGATGATGAACTTAGTGAAATGACCTTAGATGATCTCTAATATAACTGGATTAATCTCATTTTGATGCATACATGATTTGAGGTTACAATTGTCAAATTCCTCTTGATAAGTCCGAATTAAGATATAGTTTTTATGTCATTGTAATGGTTCTATTGGGCTTATTGATGAAGCGTTTTATGCGGTCGTTAAAACACACAAATGTCGGTCAAAAAAAATTTATAATTCCAAACTCAAAATGACAGAGATACGAAGTCAAGTATAATGTAAGTATTGGGTCGATCCACAGAGAACACGGTTGACTTTGATCATAGAGTTGACTTGGTCAAACTTAGGTTTAATTAAGGTTTTACAAAAGTGATAATAATATATAATCAATAGAAATGATATAAATATTTGAGACAAAATATTTTAAGAATTGAGAAAATAATTTGAGAAAGAAAAATCAAAAGTCATGGTCAAAGCGTTGACTTTGACCAATCATTGACTTTCTATAAAATTTAAAAATCAAAAGAAATTAAAATATTAAGAAAATTATATATTCAGGAACTAGAGAGAAAATGGATATTTTTGATATATAACTCGTGATTTTTCGACAAGAATTCGATTATTATGATTTATTGAAAATCAAAGATCAGAAAAATCCTAAAATAAAGACTTCAACTTAAAGCATCAAATTGAGTGACCAAATGAGGTTAAAATATTAGAAAAATTATATATTCAGAAACTATATAGAAAATTAAAATTTATGATATATAATTTGTGATTTTTCAAAATAAATTGGATTTCCTACGATTTATTGAAAATCAAAGATCAGAAAAATCCCAAAATGAACACTTCAGCTTAAATCATCAAATTGACTAACCAAATGATATCCAAATCAAGAGATTCATATATCAATAGAAAGCTAACAACTAGAGAATTCCAAAAAGATAAAAAAATTTAAAATTCACTATGTATTGTGAGAGTAATTGCTCCCGCAATTTAACGCCCAAATTTGGATTGAAAATGAACACTCGATGGTAAAACATTCAATTGAAGGGTCAAACAGTGATGAAATTTTACGAATTAGGTGTCCACGATATTCTGATGAAACAAGCAATCATGAATCCAGAATCAAATGATTTCGACTTAATATCAGGGAGAAATCAGCAAAATTCTGCGCCCAAATTTGGGCAAAATGAAGAACAATTTGATTTTTAGAATGAAATAACCGATCTAAATCTAATCTAAACTACAATTATTGCAAGAGGAATGATTGACTCACACTACTAACCTGATTGATGCAAAGATTAGGCTTCAAATTGCGTCAATTGAAGTGTATTTGATTGGTATTTGATCAGTTTCTTCTTTGGCGTACGTTCGGCGTTCAAGGGGAGAATTCAATCAATTCTTGTAACAATTCGTGATCAATCCTGCCTCAATCTGATTTGAATTGAGTCTATAATGTAGGGGGATCACGAAGAACTTAAGATTTTGCTCCAAAATTGCTTAATCTCTTTACAATTTAATCAAAAGTTAGGTTTACAAAGGAAGAACATCAGTTTTTATATGAAATTTTATTCCGAAAATCGCGAACTGTCCATTTTGCTAAAGGATGATTCAACGGCTGAGATTTCACGATTTAAGTTGGCCACAATCCCATGATTTTTTCCCCACGATTTTCCTTCTTTTTGTAAGAGAATTAAATCTAGAAAATCCAGAAAATGCCTGAAAAATCAAAATAAAATCTAGAGAATTCTATAAAATTCAGAAATTCATATCTTTATTTATATAACTCCTTTTTGAGTCAAATTTTCTCCATTGGATCACAAATTTCTTCATCTTTAATATCATGCCATCTAAAAATATAAATTCTAACAAGAAAAATAAGATGAATTCAAAAGTAATCTTAAATAATTCCTTAAAAATTCAATTTTATATCATCCCATCACTCTCTTCTTGAAATTAATTATTTTAATTATCAACTTAAGTCAAAATAACTCAAGGAAAGTGGTTAATATCTAATTATTTAACCTTGCAAAAGATCAAACATCAATAGAACACATAATTAACCCTAGATAATGCATAAATATGTACTTCAGTAAAATGGTATACCAATGGAGAAAATTTATAAAAGTATAATCTTTTATAAAATTTATAAAACATGCATCATACTTACATAAAATAAGCAAAAAATTAGTTAAATAAGATAAGAATTTAAGTTAAATATACATGTTATCACTTATGCAATGATATTATTTTCAAATAATATTTTCCCTTTATTTCTAACTTCCAAAATATAGCTCAATAAGGGGTCAAATCCAAGGAAGGTATTTCTAATCTTCCTTTTACTTATACAATCTTCTCCTAACACACTTTCTATTATGTAGCACTACTCTGTTATTCTCATAAGTAACTAAATTTTATCGCTACTGCTCATAGACTGTCTCAATAGCTAAGAATTATATATATATATATATTTATTTTTATTTTTCTATGTATCAATGTGGATCTAAATATTATACTAATACCTAACTCTTCTTTATTTATGTTATAATCCTATTACTATTTTTTTCATCATACTAACTATTTTTAGGTAATTTTTATTATTCTTCCTAGGTAGACTAGGTCCCTAAGGGATTCATTATGCTAATTTGACTTTACTATATTCACTGTATCCACTCTTACTAACTCTCTTTAATCAAAACAGAAAGAAACAATACTGAGAAAAATTTATAGCTAATTATTTCATGTGTAAGATATTTTCTAAATAAATCTCTTCTAAATCTAGCTAAATCTAATGCTAACGGAGAGAATTTCTCTTACCAATATTGACTGAATTAGAGTTAAAGAGAGGAACAGAGTATAAGAAGATGCTCAAACGTATTTCTCTTAGTAAATCCTAATCTTTCATTGGTTAAGAACTAATTCACCGAAAATAAAAGAAAGAGAAAACAACTACATTCACTGCGAAAAATATGTTGTAATTAAATTCTTTGAATCTTTCTAAAACAAGAAGATATTAATCCTGAAAATAGTAGAAAACTAAATCTAAATCCAAAAAAAATGAATTGAATGAATCAGAATAAATGTTCCGAAAAGAAACTAAGGCAAAAAGTAATTCTTAACTATGCTTTGAGGCCTCGTAGTAACGCCGAACTGCTTGGAATGAGTACGATCTTCACTTCGAATGCCTCTTGGACAGATCTTAGGTTCTTTCTCCCACTGTGTCCTCCAGGCCAAGATTCTCCTTGGACGGGAAATCAAGAACCCCTTCTTCTTTCTCGGTTCCCCCCTTTTAACCTAACTCACCCGCAACTCAGAGATTATGCGAGTCAATTCATAATCGTGAAAAGCACCAAACACCTCACATTAACTGAATTCGATGTATGTGTTGCTTTACACCCATAATGCGCTCATCTTGTATTGGTTGACGATTTCTGTATGCATATCCTGCCCAAAACACTACTAAAGCCCATTAGATCATACGAGCCAAAACAAAAAACCCATTAGATCATTAGGGCTTTAGTTAAAATCCAAAACTTCCCTTAAAAAAAGAAATTACAGCAATTAAAAGAGAATTCATTCATTTAAGAAAAACAGAAAATCTAATAGAATAAAAACTATCTTTAATTGATGTGAATCACCTGTTGAATACTTTTCCTTCATTTATCTAAAAGATATTCATTTTAGCATAATCATATGATAACATGTAGCAAGTATAAATGATTTTGACTCTTTTAACTGCATTATGACAAAAATGAGCATATTTACTTGCTCTCTTTTGCATGTTATCACCTCTCATTGAGCAAAAGCTACAAATTTTCTAATGTATCTTCTTTTGAGAACTCACTTAACGCATCTTATGACAAGCTGCGACGAAATGCTGAAAGTGATGGATATTATGTAAACTGTAAGCCAATCACACTTCGATGTAACTCATTTATGTTCATTGAAATAAAATTTATTCATTGTCATTCTCTTGTGATGCTTACAATGAAGTTCATGAGAATATGCAATGATTAAGTGAATTATAATGAGATCAAGATATAGTGATCAATAGTCCTTAATCATATGTTGTAAATATTCTTATTCATGAGATATTCGGGAAGGATATTAAATTATTCAAAAATAATAGCACTATTTGATCTAACTATATGATGAGAATGACTTATCTTGTAGCCATCGGTGAGGAAACACTAAAGATAGATAGTGGATGCTCTTTAGAGAAAAGTCCACTAAATTGATATGTATGAATCCCTTAATGGTATTATACCTAACTATCAATCAAATTGATTCATTTCATGGTTATATATGTGGTCCTTTGATTTGAGATTCCAAAGACATCTTGTGGATGGATCACTGTGTTTTGATTATGTTTATGAATCTCAAGCTATGAAATCTTTAAAATGTCATATATTGTATACAACATGAAGTCGTCAAAGATGATTGTGCGGTCAAGATATGATAAATTGCCCTTGGCATTTGAGGAGATTGACTCAAGGAATGAGATGTGATGAAATCCTTGGCCAAGGTAGTGGAAAAATCATAGGAGTTCTTGATGATTGATAACATGTAATTTCACGCATTAATATCATTCATTTTATGCATTTCTTATTTAAAATATAATCATAAATGCATGTTATTGTTATTTAAAATTATTAAATTGATAAATTTTATGTTCTAAAAGATATTCTTGATTTTTATAAAATTAATAGCATTTTATGGGTATTTTAATGATATCGATCCATCAAGAATATATTATTACTTTTCAACATTTTTCTGGATTTTTTTATAATCTTTTTTACAACTCTTAGAAATTAAAATCCTTAAAAATGAATTTCTTTTTAAAGAAAATAAACTATTAAAATAAAGGGAAATAGAGAAAAAAAAGGAGGAGAGAGAATCGTTTTCTCTCCCTCCCTCTTTCTCTCTTCTTTTCCTCTCTTTTTCTACTCCTCTCCCATGCGCGATTCCTTTCTCGCGACGGAAAATTTTCCGTGTGGTGAGAAGATCTTACAAAATCATCCTCTCTATTTCTCACCTCTCTCTCTCTCGTCCGCGCGCTCCTCTCTCCATCTTTCTCCCGCGCTCTCCCTTTTCTTCTTCCTCTCCGTCTCGTGCTTTTCGCTTTTCTTCTCCATTTTCCTCTTCTCCCTCTCCTCTCTTGTTTTCCTTCTCTCTTTCTCTCTCATTATTTATTTTTCACATTTCTCTCTCTTCTCGCGACAGAAATTGTTTCCGTCACGAGAAATCCTCCTCTCCTTCTTCCTCCCTCTCTTCCATGGTTTCTTCTTCCTCCCTAACTCTTTTCTTCTCTCTTTCTCTTTCACTCTCTTCTCTCCCTCGTGCTTGCATGCACACGTAAGGGAGAGGGGGAGATTTCTTCCCCCCTATTCTCTTTCTCTCACGTGACGGAAATCATATCCATCGCACGCCTCCCTCTTTTTCTTTCTCTTTCTTCTCCTCTTCCCCTCTTCCTTCTTCTCGCGACGTCTCCTTTCTTCCTTGTTCTTCCTTCTTCTGCTTTTTCTCTCTCTCGTCGCATCTGATCTCTCCCTATGTGAGGAGAGCCTCTCTCTTCCGACGGATTTCATTTATTCCTCTCTCTCTTTCTTCCCCACCTCTCTTTCTCTTCCTCTCTCTCCCGTATCCTCTCTCTATCCCCTGCGTTCGTCCTCCTCTCTTTCTTCCCCTTCTTCTCTCTTCCTCCCTTCCGCGATCTCTCCCCCTTGCTCTCCCGCACGCGCGCGTGCGTAACAGGAGGAGGGGGAGATTTCTCCTCCCTCTCCTTTCCTTTCTCCTCTCCTCCTTCTTCCCTGTCTTCTTCTTCCG
Organism: Lemna minuta; assembly: GCA_024174645.1. NCBI lineage: Eukaryota > Viridiplantae > Streptophyta > Magnoliopsida > Alismatales > Araceae > Lemna > Lemna minuta. The sequence continues at coordinate 22,900,246 of CM044101.1, read as the reverse complement.
CTTTCTTCTATTCTCGCGAGGGAAATAATTTCCATCCACAAGAGCAGTCATCTCTCCCTTTCTTCCTTCCTCCTCTCCCTTTCTCTCTCTCTCTCTCTCCTCTCTCCCTCTCTCTTGGGACGAGTTTCTTCTTCCTCTCCGTGATTCTCGGCGCGACTTCTTCCGCCATTGAGAGAGAGAAATGAGAGAAGAGAGAATAGAGTGGAGAAGAGAGAGGAGAGAGGGTGAAAACGTTTTAACTTTAATTTTTTTTAGTGTGTAACTCAGCAAAGTTTGACCGGTGGGGAGCGGGTTGACCGGCGCGATTGGAGGAGAGGGAAGATGAGATCAACGACCATAAATGTTCCAGATTAAAACCTTGATATTCGACTATCTTGATGGAGTTAGGAGCTAAAATTTCATGGGCATGATCGTCATTTCATGCTCCACGAATCTGCTGGGGCTGATTTAACTTATGAGACAACCAAAAACTAGGGTTATGAATGTTTTGTTGTATGCTTATAGCATTGGCTAGCCAAAAGGAAAGAAAGCAACGATTGAGTATTCATCATGTGTTGAACATCATTATCAGTGAGTTTCTTCCCTCTTCTGTTCATTCCTCATGTTGGATGCAAGACGCCAAGTCCGAGCGAAATATATGGCTCTCAAAGGTATGTTTAGATTCCGGAGCATCACTAGATTGTGTTTTCATCGCAAATCTTTATATTAGGATCATCTTCTATCCATTTCTTCTATTTTTCTCATCTGTTTATCAACATTTTCTCATTTAAAAACCCTATAAATCACTTTTTCACCATCGATCAAGGGTTTCCAATCTTTGAAAAGAGTTTGAAAGCACTTGTTCAGTTCATTTCATCTCCACGCATATTTTCTTCCTTTCATCGATCATTTTCTGTTTCTAAATCTAAGAATACCAAAAAAATAGCTTCTAATTTCATGCTTTTAACCTTCCTCTCGGTGGATTCAACCTCGACTTGCCAATATTCTAATGTAAAAATCAGATTTTGAAGAGTTGAGTATAAATTTGTTTGATACGTAAATTTGCGCATTCAACGACCATGTTTTTATGCGTATCAATGATTTCCTTCACGTATCAATACTAACTTGATTGATCAATTAAGGTTTGATAGTTGATCATACCCTAACTCATTCATGAGTCTCATGTGGACAAAGGCTTATACATACATAATAATCAATGATGATAAGGTTCCATATAAGAGTTATTATATACTCTATATCTTCTAGAGTATGTGATGTAGCTTGGCACTAAACGGTTGGCAACTCAACCTATTCATTGGGTTAAATTAATCTTTGATTAATTAGTCTATATGTTGATAGAGATAATTGATTGATATTATGTGGCCTATAAGCCAATCACACTTCCGTTTATCTTGTTTATCTACATTGAAATGAAATGTATTCATTGTCATTCTTGTGTGATGTTTGCAATGAAGTCCATGAGTATATGTAATAGCTAAGTGAATTATGATGAGATCATAATACAGTGATCACCATATTCTAAACAATCCTATTGGTGGGATATTCGAGAGGGACATCGAATTATCCAGAAAAAATAGTATTATTTGATCCAACTCATATGATGAGTATGGTTGATCCTGCAGCCATCGGTGTGGAGACGCTAAGGATAGATAGTGGGTGCTCTTTAAGGAAAGAGTTCATTGAATTGATCCATATGATGGATATTATGTGGCCTATAAGCCAATCACACTTCCATGTATCTTGTTTATGTTCCTTGAAATGAAATTTATTCATTGTCATTCTTGTGTGATGTTTGCAATGAAGTCCATGAGCATGTGCAATGACTAAGTGAATTATGATGAGATCATAATATAGTGATCACTAGTCTTTAAACATATGTTCTAAACATTCCTATTCGTGGGATATTCGAGAAGGACATCGAATTATCCGGAAAGAATACCACTATCTAATCCATCTCATATGATGAGTATGACCGATCCTATAGCCATCGGTGTGGAGACACTAAGGATAGATAGTGGGTGCTCTTTGGAGAAAGAGTTCACTGAATTGATCCATATGAATCCCTGAATGGTATTATACCTAACTGTCAATCAGGTTGATTCATGTCATGGTTGTGTATGTGGTCCTTTGACTTGAGACACCAAAGACATCTTGTGGATGGATGATCGTGTTTTGATTAGGACTTACGAATCCCTAGCCACGGGATATCTAAAACGTCATATATTGGATACGATATGAAGTTCACGAAGATGATTGTGTGGTCAAGATGGGATCATCCACCCTCGGTATTTGAGGAGATTGACTCAAAGGAATGAGATGCGATGAAATCCTTGGCCAAGGTAGTAGAAATATCGAAGAAGGAGTTCTCGATGATTTCTACACGCATCAGTACTAACTTGAGTGACTGATTAGGGTTCGACAGTAGACCATACCCTAAGTCATTCATGAGTCTAGTGTGGATGAAGGATTATACATACATGGTAATCGATGACGGGAAGGTTCCATAAGTGAGTTCTTACATACTCCATATCTCCTAGAGTACGTGGTGTAGCTGGCACCCAACGGGCTGGCAACTCAACCTATCGATTGGGTTAAATCGATCCTTGATTAATTAATCTATATGTGGATGTGCATAATTAATTAAGGTTGACCAATAAGGTGTTATTTGGTTTATAGAGTTATTAACTAGTGAGATATATGGACCTAGAGGGTCACACACATAAGGTTTATGGATGTTGGTGGATATAGACATAATTATGAGGGTTTTTATGAAAAAACCTCATTCCAAATGTCTATAAATAGGGGGATAACGACCACAACTCAAGGTGCCCATGAAAGCCTTGTGGGAATCCTCTCATTTCTTCTCTTTCTCACTTGGTGAAGAGCTTTGAAGAGGAGATTCAATCATCCGGAGACCGTGTGGATACCGCTAGAGGCTAGACACTTCAATAGCTTCAAGAACTCCTTCAAGGAAACCTATAAGTATGTTTTTCTCATTCATACTAGATGATAGGATCATCTATTCTTGGTGGCTTGGTATTTTGAATGTTCGATTCAATATTTTCCGCTGCATTTAATGTTTTGATCAAAATTTCAGAAAGTTATCGACCTCAGATCCCAAGAGTGGTATCAGAGCCAAGTTCTACTCATCGAGAGCTTTCCAACGAGCCCAAAAACGTCCAAAATAGACAAGAAATGAGGAGGATATGAAGGTTTCAATTTTTGAAATATTTTAATCTCATTTTGGTGGTGGCGCCGCCATGGTCGCCGGAATCCGGCAATGGCGCCGCCATGGTCACGATGAAAATTTTCAATCATGAGGGGAGGCATGCCACTCTCTCGCGACATAAAATTTCCATCACCATGAGAGAAGCGCCTGCTTCACCGTCTCTCTCTCTCTATCTCTCTCTTGTTCAACCTCTCTCCTCTCTTTCTCCCTTTTTTTTTCTCATTTCCTCCTTTTCTTCCACCACATCCACATTCCCCTCGCCGTTACTACCTCTCTCTCTAAAATTTCATTCTTTCCTCACTTCATCGTGTGCGCGCTTGCGTGCTGATAACTCTCAAATATTTGTTATATTCTTGCATCATTTATCTTGTTTTAGGTACTGATAAAAACTATAACAATGAGAATATCCATTTCTATATGGTTGAATGTGAGGAAAATATGACTAAGTCATGTTATCAATCAGTTCCTACATTTTCATTATATTATGAGACTAAACCCCTTTGATTTCTTAGAATTTAAATGGTTGAATTCTCACATTTTTATGAGTTATGTGGATGCAAGGACTTTGGTGAAGTTCAACTAGAGCATGGATGCAAATTATCAAGAAGGAGAAGAATAAAATGAGTACTCAATATTTTTTGGAGGTTGGTCAACCTGTTCTACCTTTTCAAGAGGTTAGTGATGGAGAATTATTTTGAAACATGAACACAAGGGTTCAAAGTGAACCAATCCTCTTCCTCCTCCTCCTCCTTATCTACAAATTTGAAAAATTATCCATTCATTAAATGGATGAAGAAGACCTCTCTAAATAATTAAAGAAAGTGTAGATCTTAAGGGAATTATTTTCCCTCCTTCTCTTATTTTATACTGATCTAAAGATTGACTTGGTCAAAGCATTTAATCCTTATCTTAGAAACCTAGAATTCCTTGAGTGGACCAAGTCAACCACCCCTTTTCCTTTGATATAGGTTCCCTATTTTCCAAACCTTATCCACTATCATAGGAAACCTTGTATAGTTAAAAGTAATGATCTCAAGAAACACCAATAGGAACACCATTGTGATATATTCCTCTTTTCTTTGAAACCACTTCTAGTTAGAATCATAGGAGAGATCAATCACTCATAGAAGAAACTATCTTCTTAACCCAATCAAGACAAGACATTGACATGAGTAAACCATGGAATCACAAGCTTATAATCAGCATGAAGAGTCTGCCACAAAGAAGACAGATATGAAGAGCATATAAGAAGCCTCGTGAATGACATATATCAATTACATGATTCCCTCAAGCTGAAGGAAGATCATTATATCAAAGCCTCACGAGAATCACCATCAAAGAAGCATTTTCTCAAGGACTAGGAGTACATCATGGATTATCGCCACGGCTTCAGAACATACTAACACTTAAATTAGAGAGTTACCCCTCTTTCTACTGATATGGAACATACCAAAAGGTTCCAGAAGACGACGAACGAGAATCAGCAACGAAAACACAGGAGAAACAGCGATAAGAAGCCGAGTCAACCCGTTGACTGGGTGTTCCGAAGTCCCGATGAATCTACCACTGACAAAATGCATGAGCTCGTCGTAGGAGATGACGAAACGAAAGTTCACTCGAGGAATTCACGTTGACATCAGCTATCTTCTTTACTCCGTCAGCCATCGTCTTTGCCCTGTTCCGTCTTCCAGCGCGGACGACATCTTCGTACGAGCTGCAAATCATCAACTTCATCGAGCTTTACCGCCACGTCAAGACGAGCTTTATCTCGACTACGTCCACCCCAAAGAAAGGTTTTCAACATCACTACAGACCCGACAATTCATCAAGCGGTAATTTAGGATGCACTCAAGACAAAAACAAAAAGTTCCAATACCTGAATAACCGCCCACTCGCGAAAGCAGTTTCCGCAAACGACGCCTCGTCGTAACTTCTTCCTCTTTCTCTCTATAAAACAGACGCTTGTAAACAAATGAAAGGCAGTTGTTTATTGATAAAAGTTTGGTTACTTGGTTACCTTTGGGTATGCTTACCCTTCGTGTTCTTCGTGCCTCCCCGTATCTCCATTTTTCCATCCTGCATCTTCTTCATTCCGAGATTCTATCCCTCTATCTTATCTCCCCCATTTCTGTCGTCTTTCACCACTTCAAGCCTGAAGCTTACCGAGGAGATCCTGGATCATTCTGGTGATTCGATGAGCATCCACTTCATGAAATATCAAGGTAACATGCTCTCTCATTTTCGTGATTAACAGTTCAGTCGATATCTTTAAGTCCAACACGAGACTATTCGTTATCTTCATATCTCTCTATCTTCGCTTCTCTTAGCCTCCTTTCTCTCTTCCCACATCCGTTATCTTCTATTATATAATATATTATTCTCACCCAGTTCTTCTCTTTCTTCGCTCTTATCATCCCTTCTCTCATCCACGTTCTCCATATCCCGACACTTTATTCTTTATTCCATCTTTATATTCTCTAATATATATATATAAATATAAATATTAATCACTAGTGCTATCTCTTCTAGAACCTCTTCATCATTCCAGAATTATATTAATATTGTTCTTCTTTTCTATATAATTTATAATTCATCCTTCTTTCTCCTCACATCCATCATCCTCATCATTCTTCTCATATATTCATTAATCCATAATACTAATAATCCCTAGTGATATCATTCATAGATCCTCCCATATTTGTAGGAATATTATCAATCTTAGAAATATCCTACATCAGTTAGTCAATGACGAGATGGGACCACAAGGTCATTGATTTCACACGGTCTCATGTCAAAAATATTTCCAAACTTACCAATTTGATGAAAAATTATCGAATTGAAGGGTATAATGGTAAATAAGGGTCGAATCCACAGGGAAATAAGGTAATTCTTGATGTATTCTTCAAAATTGATCAAATCGGATGATGAATTGATGATAGAAATTGGGGAAAATGGTAAATTATGAAAGAGAACTTCAAATCGATTTCACGGAATCAAGAATCATCAACTTTGGTTTTGATTTCATGGAGAAATTGAAGATCGAAGTGGAGAGAAAAATTCGGATGAAGAAATCATGATTTTAACTAAAATTAAACGAAATTGAACCTTAAATCCTAATCTAAATTGAAATTAAACATGATAGGAAGCTAGGTTATGAAAAACCACTTCCACTAATCCCAATTAGCGATCAAATCGTCGCGATTAAACTGCTTAATCGCGAAGAACACGAAGAACGCAAAGATGAGATTTAGGCGCCGATTTCTCCTAATCTATTCCACCAAATCTTGATTTCAAAGGCTCTGGAGGTGTGGAATTGAGAATAGAACACGATGAGATCAAGAGAAACGAGAGGGGAGGTGTCTAGATAGATCAATTTTTTGATTTCCAACTCAAATGCTTTAGAACATCGAAGAATATCTTGTATCATAGTACATTTGGGCATAACCGTTCGATCTAAACGATCGACGGTTACGATGGAAAGGTCCATCGTGGAACGTTTTGAATATATCATATCCGTCGGATCGCTGACGGAGGGTCCGGATGATCCGCTTGATATGCGTTTTAAAACGCCTTGATTTGCGCCCCTTGGATCGCGATCGGACGGTCGCGATGCACTCCTCGCCGTTTCATCTCAACTGTTATAATCCATTTAATTCAAGCACATGCGTTGATCATCTCCGGTGGACCGCAGGTACATCCGATCGACGCGCGATGATTGATCTGTCGTTTGATCCAAGGCCTCATCTTCTGCCACGTGTCCTGCAATTATAAAAACCGTGTGGAACTTAGTCCCACACGGAGAAAGTTAAAAGAATCGATCGGGTTTATAAAGGGCGACGATTCTGAGGGGTAATAATTCCCTTTAAATAAATGGAAGGCTATACATTATAAACTATATAGTAATAAATATAAATATTGCGCATCCGTCCCATCGCCGTGTAGGCGCCGCGTGGGCGCCACGTTGGCCCGCGTGGCGCTGTCACGTGGCCTTGCGTGCCACGTCGCATCCTTGGTCCCGCGCGGAAAAACCCCTTTTTGTGTTTATTAAATTATTTTAAACATTTACAAATCGTAAAATTAATCAGAAACATCTGAAAAAATCCCTAAAAGTAGAAAATTCATAACTTTTAATATATAACTCCAAATTAATCCAAATTTCTTTCATTTAATCCGAAATTTAATGATCTATCATTCTAAAAGATAAAAATTGATAAATAATGAGAGTTTTAAATTTTATTTCAAAAACACATTTATTTTTTTGAGGGTTTTAACTTAAGAAAATATAAATAAATGTTTATAAAATATTTTCTCTCATTATTTTAACTTTAAAAACATTTATAATCTCAAGTAAGATGGGTTATTATTTATTTGTCTTTTAAATCATCATATTTAACCCTAATTTAAGGTATGTTTGAGATTATAATTACTTTTTCATTGAATGATAGAAAAATACACATAAGTATGATAATATGCATGTAAATGAAATCATTTATGCTTTAATATGCATCAATAATCATGTTTTATCATGTTAATATAGCATGTTATCAGTCAAACCTTTCCACCTTTTTAAGAGGTCATGCAAACCTTTCCACCTTGTTAGGAGGTTAGTCAAACCTTTTCAATTTTTTGGAGGTTTGTCAAGCACCTTCTTAGGGGGATTCAACCCATTCCACCTTTTTAGGAGACTAGTCACTTCATTTCTCTTAGAAGTCAATGATAGTCAAAATAATTCTTGAGAAGTCAAAGGTGGTCAAAGGCATTCTTGAAGAGTCAAAGATTCAAACTTCTTATATTTTTTATTACTAATCAATTTAGATATTTCGTATTTTTTAGGAAGGATCCATATTTTTAGGAGGAGAAAGAGGTAAGCCCACCTCCTTAGGAAAGTGGTAAGGTTACCATCTCTTGAAGAGTGGTCAACCCACTCCTAAAGGAAGAGGTTGTGATGTAGGATATTTTTCGAAAAAAGGATAAGTATGATGAACAGAATTTGAGTATGAAAATATAATGAGAGTGAGTGAATTATTTAATGAGTGTCTAATGATATTAAACTCTAAAATGATCCTACAAATGGAGAATGGATCTATGAATGATATCACTTTGGAATGGAGGTATAATTCAGTGAAGATATGGTGTAGGGTAATTTGGAAAAATGAAGATAAGGGTAACGATGATGAGTATGAATGTGATGAGAAGAAAGATGTCTGAGAAGATGATACAGTTTATGTAATGAAGAGGAAGAATTACTATTATAATTCTATAACGTGGGGAAGATTTAGTAATGATATTACGAGAGATTGGGACTTATCTTAGTATTATTTCAGATAATAGATATGTGATAGAGGATAGATAGGAAGAATCCGTCAATGTTGGACTTAATGATTCAAGAATGGAACTCTTAATCACTATAATAATTTTAGAGGATGAGTACCTTGTTCAGGCACAAAGATGATGCCTTTGAAGTCACCACACGATCCAACATATCCTCGATTTACTTCTTGACTTGAAATGGATGAAAGGGACAGCAAGGGAGGGAGAATAGATAGGGAGATAGAACTCGGAATGAGGTTTATGGAAGAGAGAATGGAACAAGAGGAACACAATGAACACAGTAACGTTTTCACTGAAGGAAACAACTTCATTTATCAAAAACAAAATCCGTTGTTCTCTTACATTTGTCCCTTTTATAGGGTGAATAAGATAGAGAAGTTTAGAGTGAAGAGATGCCTCGAGGATGGAGAAGGCGGTTATGGCAGTTATAACACCTTTTCGGGATTGGTCTTAGGCCTCTTCGAGAATCTAGTTATCAATGCCATGGAGATACGTGGAATCTCGTTGATCCCGTTTTGAATTATGGCAGTTGTGATGGTTATGGAGGCAGTTGCTTGCTCTGCTGACCTTCATGTCCTTCAGTTATGAGACTTGACTTCACGTGGATCCCAATGACATCTTTTCGTGGAAGGATTCTTGTGTTTCAATGCTCCCATGATGGTCTAAGGATGAGAAGTGTAAGCTCGATGATAGTGTGATGATCTTGTCATATCTTGGTAGTTATGAGGACTGTCCATTGGCAGATATCAGATTGAGTTTTCATCTTCTTCATTAACCATGAAGGTTTTGCTCTATTGGGAGGTAGTCCTCCTTGTTTAAATCTCCCTTCACGTTGATTTCATCACATAAGTTGTCTTCATGCTGAAAAATCTTCGTAAAGGCTTGACCAATCTTAAATTTGGTTGTAATCATGCATGGGCTTTGACTTGAAGTAGAATCCGAAGATATTTTCTTCCAAAAGTTACTAATATATAGATCTCTCCTATGTTTCTAACTATGGGTGGATATTCAAAGGATGAAGGGTATATAAACAAGATGTTTCCTACTGATTTTGAGATCATTTATTCACACAAGGTACCTATGATATAGAGAGTATAGTTTGGATAATAAGGAACCTATATCAAGGTAAGAGATGGTTGACTTGGTTCAAATATAGAATTCTAAGTGTTCTAGGGATTAAGGTTTAATTGCATATGACCAAGTCAATCTTTAGATCAAAATATAATTGGGAAAGGAGGGAAACTAAGCCCTTTTGAATCTTCACTCTCTTTAAATGTCTTAGAAAGCTCTTCTTCATTCATTTCATGAATGGATAGTTTCTCAAACTTGTGAATAAGGAGGAGTATGTTATTTTTTTGTTGTTGAGAATGAGTTCTCTTCCTTAGTTCATACCTAGGTTCACTTGGAACCCTTGTGTTCTTGTGTTGAGATGATTCTCCATCAGGTTGTAAGGCCCAAATCCTTAAAAGGGGCTCTCACACATCTTTAAGAGGTGATTATGTTCATGGCCTACGGATTTAATCTCTACCACTCATTTGGTTTCACCAAAAAGACTAAATCTCCACCATTGATTCCAAGGAATCTCTTAACCTAACATATAAAAGAATCTTCTTCTTCTTTTTTTGTTGTTTTTTGGCTCTCTCTCTTAGCATCAGACTACCTGAAGGAAAAGGAGAGGCTTAGGCCCAAGCTTGGTATTCTTTGGTGTTCAAGTTTGTTTTGGAGGCAAGATCAAGTGGAGGATCAAGATCGTAACGAGTCAAGCATTACCGGCCTAGGACTCGCATAAAAAACGGGGTTTGTGTGAGGATTTTGATGTAATTTTCTCTTGTAATCCCCTCCATGGATAGTGTAGAACCTATTTCCCATTTTAGATTTTAGATTTGTTCTCTTTTCTTTAAACAATCTCTCATCATTACCTAGTTTCCTGATTACTCGATTTCTTGATTTTCACCATTCTTCCATCATCTTCCATTCTATCATTCTCATTTTTCTATTCCATCGCTCCATTATTAATATTTTCATGATTATTTATCATAGAATATAAATATATTTATTTATAATTTCATTCATACCATATTCTATTTCTTCATCCCTCCATATTTCTCCAAAATCTCTTCTACCGTTATTTTTCCCAATAATAGTATATGTGGTTCCTAAAAGCACTAATCTCATTACTTAGGCTCCCTAAGGATTCGACCCTTTACCATTATACAAAATGAAGAATTATAAATATTGTTGCATGAAACTTATTTAAAACAATGACTAAAAATACCCCCAAATCGAGTTCATCACGCGCATAAGAGGAGAGGATAAAAGAGGGAGAGAGAGAAGAACAATCTCTTCCTCTCTCCCTCACTTCATCACATGCGAGAGGATGGAAGAAATATTTTCTTTCATCCTCCCTTTGCTTCCCTTCTCTACTCTCGATTTTCTCTCTCTCACGCGATAAAAAATTTCTGTCGTGCATATCTTTCTACTTCTCCTCTTCCTCCTCTGCTCCCCTCTCTTCTCCTCTATCCCTCGTGCATTTTCTTCTCTCTCTTTTCTTCGTCATTCTTCCTCTCTTTTGTGCGCTCATAGAAGATAATTTTCTCTCTCTAGCGTGAGAGAAAACTGTCCCTCCTATCTTGCTTCTCTACTCTTACCTTGTCAATCACTTCTTGACAATCGTGAGAGAGAGGAGAGAGTATAGAAAAAGATAATATATAAGAGAGAGGAGAGAGGAGAGAGAAAGTAATGGTTTTTTTAGTTTTTTAAGTTTTACCCTATGTTTGACCAAAGTGGTTCTGACGGGAATGGGTTGACAAGTGCAATGTTAGGAGAGAGACATTTAATTTCTCTAAATTAAAAGCCTGATATCCTACGATCCTGACAGATTTAAGGGCTGAAGTTTAGTAGGCATGATCTTCATTTCAAGATCTATAAATCTGTTGGGCTGATTTAGATTTAGAGACAAAAAAAAAAAAGCTTTCTCAATGTTTTCATTGTATGCTTCTAGCATTGACTAGCCAAAAGGAAATAAAGCAATGATTGATCATTCTTCATGTGTGGATTACCAATCTTAGTTAGTTTCTTCCTTTTTTTGTTCATTCCTCGTGTTGGATGCAAGACGCCAAGTTCAGGTGAAATATACATGCTCTCGAAGGTATGTTTTGATTAGGGAGTATCACTAGATTCTGTCTTCACTACGAGTCTTTATATTATAATCATTTTCTATCCACCTTTTCTATTGTTCCCATCTTTTATCAACATTTTCACATTTCCAAACCCTAAAATCTCTTTTCCACCATCGATCAAGGGTTTTCATTCTTCTCAAAGAGTTTGGAAGCACTTGCTTGGTTCATTTTATCGCCTCGCACATTTTCTTTCTTTCATTGTTCATTTCCAATTTCTTTATCTAAAAACACCAAAAATATTTCTTGATTTTAATCTTTTAACCTTCCTCCCTGTAAATTTGACCTCGACTCTCTACTATTCTAATTTAAAAATCAGATTTGAAGAGTTGAGAATAATTTTTTTCATACGTGAATTTGTGCATTCAACGATTGTATTTTTGTGTATATCACTAGCAATTCAACCTATCGATTGGGTTAAATTGATCCTTCATTAATTAATAAATATTTTGATTGGATAATTATTTATGGTCAACCAATAAGGTGTTATTTGGTCTATAGAGTTATTAACTAGTGAGATATATGGACCTAGAGGGTCACACAAATAAGTTCCATGGATGTTGTGGATATAGACATAATTATGAGGGTTTTATGAAAAATCCACATAACACCTTGTGATCATGCAAGCCTTATGAGAATTCTCTCATTTCTTCTCTTTCTTTCTTGGTAAAGAGCATTGAAGAGGAGATCCAACCATCCAAAGATTATGTGGATACTGCTGGAGACTAGACACTTGAATAGCTTATAAAACCCTTCAAGGGAACCATGTAAATATGTTTTCTCATAGATACTAGATGATAGAATCATCTGTTCTCGGTGCCTCAATGTTTTGAATATCCAATTCAATGTATTCAGCTGCATTCGATGTTTTGATCAAAATTTCATGAAGTTTATCGGCCTCAGACCCTAACAATAATTAATAAAGGCCAACCATAAAGGTATTGTTGATTCTATTTAGTTGTTAAATAGTGTTATTGGGTCACACACATCAAGTCTATGGGTATTAGTGGATATAGACATAATTATAAAGGTTTTTATATAAAAATCTGCAAACCAAATGTCTATAAGTAGAAGGAGAACAACCACAACTCAAGGTTCCTATTCAAGCCTTGTGATAATTCTCTCTTTTGTTCTCTTTCTCTCTTGGCGAAGAGCTTTGAAAAGGAGATCCAATCATTTGGAGATTGTATGAATACCACCAAACGTTAGACATTTGAATTGCTTTAAGAACTCCTTCAAGTGAACTGTGTAAATACAATTTCTCATACATACTAGATGATAGGATCATCGATTATTGGTGTCTCAATGTTCTAAATATTTGATTCAATGTATTTTCTTGCACTCAATGTTTTCATTAAAATTTATGAAGGCTTATCAACCGTATATTTCAATAGTATTAGAGCTGAGTTCTACTCATCATGAGATTTCTAATGGCCCCAAGAACATCAAAAGCAAACGAGAAATGAGGGAGATATGGTCATTTGAAGAATGGACCATGATTAAGAAGAAAACTTGATGGAGCCCTACCACTCGCATGAGTGCCGCCAGCTCGCCAGAGCCGTTGCAAGCAAGCATCAGAGCACTACCATCAGCTACCATAGGAGCACTCGAACAGCGGTGGGAGTGGGCGATGGTAATCAAAGTTAGATTGGCCAATGGTGATGTGGGCGACGCTTCATGTGAGACCCAGGGTTGATATGGGTCTTGATAAAACCAAGTCCCCCATCTTAATGGCCAAGACAAATGCAATTTGACCTGGTCGACCCAGACTAGTTGATAGAACAAGCTAGGCTAGACCAAACTAGGAGGATCTGGTTTGGCCTAGCAGATTTATTATACACTTTATTCAGTTGAATAATTTAAGATTTAAATTATTTGAAATTGATAAAAAATTACATAAATCATTTTAATGTGCTTAAACGATTGTTTTTTATTATTATTAAGCATGATTGTCATTTTTTATTGTGCTAAACATCGATATGATTAATATTTTGCATTGAATAAGATTTATTTATTTATTTGTGGTCTAATTTAATTTGAATATGAAACCAAGAACACAGATTATAGATCCCCTATTTTAATTTTTATCGTATATTGATACATTTTTATGCATCATGTACATTTTTATGTACATGATGCATGTATATGATTATTGAGATAATCATATCTTAGGGTAAGATTATAAAGATAATAATGGCGTACCCTAAAGAAGAGATGGAATAAAATATAAAATCGCTCACAATTTAAACTCTAGGCTGAAACACAAGAGTTACGAAGTCATGTGTGGTCCTCCTTTGTTATAGCCTTTGTATCCAAATCACTTTAAGTTTAGTCAGTGGAGTCCACTTCAGGCTTGTTTATTGAAGAAGAGGAACTAAGAACTAATGTACAACATAAGGCTAGGGTAGAGGAACCATTTGGTTTGGTGGAGTCCACTCTAAAACAACTCACAAATCTATTTCCCTCAAGTTACAAACCAAACTCAGTGTTTGGTGGAATCCACTCCAAATGTTACAATTGTATATTCATAATCAAGTTGCATGAGCATCAAGGATCGAAGTATATTCAGATATTAAAAATGTTAGAATTTTCATGAGATGAGAAGGGGATGGCCCTATTGAGACTGCATCATATGCGTTTGAGAATGATTTATGGGAGTACCAAAAGTCGCAAGAAGATTCTACTATAACTCAATGTTATATGCTTGTCTCAATGTACATTTGTTAGAGCGATAGTTTTGATGTAAACTGTATCTTGAATTGCTACTGTTAAAGTTAAGGATCAGGATTTAAGAATCATTAATTTTATCATTGATTATTGATATCTTTGTGTTATCAATCATTAATAAATTATTCTTCTATAAGTATGTCGCACTAACCCAATAATTCTTATCTAAGTCTAGTCGGTGTATTTGGTTTCAGGAAAAGAAATGGGAATCTCATTGTTACACACTTATATGAAGATATCTATTCCATTAGACTGTCTATGTTTACTTAAGGTTCATATTATAATATCTCTACTTATTGCTTTAGTCAGAAATATGCTAGATATCATATATAGAGTCCTAATGTTGCTGATGGCATTCTTGTAATTTTCTCTTTCTAAACCAATTCAATAAAAAGCATTAGGGTTTCGATCGGGGGGTTAGTGACGGGACGAGACCGCGAGGTCGTCGATTTCCCACGGTCTCGTGTCAAAAATAATACCGAACTTACCAATTTGGGGAATTAAGAGAGAATTGAGGGGTATAATGGTAAATACGGGTCGAATCCACAGGGAATTTAGATATTTTCGAGATATCTTTTAGAATTTGGTCAAATTGGACGATGAATTGAGGTAGAAATTAGGGAAAATGGTGTTTTTGGAAAGAAGACTCAAAGATCTATCCGTGGAATCAAAAATCACTCGATTTGGATTAGTAATCACGGAGAAACCAAAGATGGAAGTGGAGAGAAATTTTTGGAATCGCGAATAACACACTTGAAATTGAAATGAAATTAAAGTTAAATTGAAGTCCTAATCCTAAAATTGATGATACACGACGATAAATAAGAGGATAAACTTGTTTTCTAACCCGAGATAACGATCAAATCGATCCAATTGATCGCCGGATCGACGACTCTTCATTCCGCGAATTCAAACGTGAACATCGGTGTTCAAGAGACAAATTCTCCTCGCTCGATCGTCGAAATCTCTCTTATAAACACTCCGTGGACGCGGAATCTTGTCTAGAAGCGATTACAAGAGAGAGATTCAAGAGAGAATGCAAATAGATAGGTCAATTAGATCAAAACTCCCAAGAATGAGTACAAACGACGAAGAACAAGGCTATTTATAGCAAATTTGGGCGTAACCGTCCGATCGTTTTCGATCGGACGGTTACGATGAAACGGTCCACGATGGACCGTTTCGATTAAGTCGTGGCCGTCGGATCTTGATGGACGGCCACGATTTAATCAAATAAAACGCTTATAGGAAACGTTTTGATTAATCGCCGTCGGATCGCGATCCAGCGGTCCTGACTCTCCCCGCCAGATCAAATCGCAGCCGTTATAACTCTTTAAATTTGCGCACGTGCGTCTGATCTTGATCTGTGGACCGCGCTCACCCGATCAACGCACGGGATCGACTCGCGCCGTCAATCCGACGATCCTCCTCGCGCCACGTCGCCAACATCAGGACCGTTATAAGAGTTTTAAATCCCACGTGTTTTGATCGCCGCCGGTGGACCGCGGGCGCACGCGATCGACGCACCGTGTTCCTCGCCTCGCCCGATCCGACGCCGTGTGTAAGTCCACGTCACCTGAAATTTAAAACTGTGCGGGATTTTAGTCCCACACGGAACATGATTTCGAAACCGTCGGGTTTAAATAACCCGACGGTTTATAAGGGTATGACCTTCCCCATATAGGGGAGGACAAAGACCCATTTATATATGTATACATAATGTAATGTAATATATATATACGCGCCACGTGGCGCGCTGCGCGGGTCCGCGTGGCTCTGCCACGTGGCCTTGCGTGCCACGTCGCATCCACGCGGGCCCCGCGGCCCATTTTTTTATTTTATTTATTTATTTTTATTATTTAAAATAGAAAATAAAATCATAGAAAATTCGGAAAAAATACAGAAAAATCCCTAAAAATTGTAAAAATCATATCTTTTAAAATACAACTCCAAATTAATCCAAATTTCTTTCATTTGATCTGAAATTTAATTATCTATCATTCTAAAAATTCAAAATATTTAAATAACAAAAGGTTTAATTTATATTTCAAAAATACATTCATTTTTAAAAGATTTTAACTTTAGAAAATTAAATGAATGTTCATAAAAATGATATCTCTTATTATTTAACTTTAAAAAGCATTCATAATCTCAAGTAAAGGTGGGTTATAAAATTATTTATCCTTAATTCATCATAATTAACCCTAATTTAGTGTATTTTGAGATTATGACATAAATATGCATAGAATGATAGAAATGTACTCAAAGTATGATAACATGCACATAAATGTAATGTTTTATGCCTTAAATTGCATTAATAATCATGTTTTATCATGTTAAGATTGCATGTTATCAGTTAGACAAAGAAAGTGCAATTCTTTTCAAAAGAGAACAACAGCGCTCTCGGGTGATCTTGAGCTAGAAGGCGACGAATCCCTTGTTTTCAGTCTTCCGTCAAAGCGGCAGACAAGAAAAGCTTTCTGAACTCTTCTGACGACAACACGTTGAAGCACATTCACACTTCGATCAATTAGAAGTTCCTTTCGTCTTTTGATTAATCTTACTCTTTGATCACTTGTTGTTTAACTTTTTCTTTGTCGATCAGTCACTCATTTGCATTCAGAAGCATTGTATTCCGAGGCTTTGTTTTTTGTTTCTTTGATCAATCGTCTTGTTCGACTCCTCCTTTATCGCTATTCAGTTAAATCTATCTTCTTGTTCGTGAAATCTTAACTGTATTAAGTTTGAGTCATTCACAGTATTAATCATGTATTTATAACTATTTTATTTTTGGTAAAACAAAAGGGTGTCCTCGTGCGAATCATATTGTGATCTACAGTTCAGGTTATTGACTTAATCTCTGTGTTTTAAACACCTCTGTTTTTAGAGTTCGATATAATCCAGTCTGATTTGCTCACCCCATTCTAAATTTGATTGTCAGTCATTTATACAAAGTGATTTATACGAGATCTAAATCTGCCCCTATTGAACCCCTTTGTTTTTTAATTAAGTTCTTAGTTAGTTATATAAATCATTCAGATTTAATTCTGTCTGTTCATTTCAATTACGTTCTCAGTCATATATATATATATATATATATATATATATATCTGTTCAATTTTAAAATAATTTCAATATCTCTTCTAGTCATTTCTAGAAATCCATCTATCCTTTATTTCTCAGTTGTTGTTAGACAGTATTAGAGAATTACAATTCACTCACACGAGGTACACAAATTTTAAAACTCTGTAGTTTAGAATTTTTGCTCTCAGTGAAGTTATAAGTTCTACTATCTTAACACTCGGTGGGTTAACACTGTAAGTCAAGATCAAGAGGCATTTCATGTAAGTTTTAATTAGTTTCGATCTACTTATATATCATTTACTGTCTTAACGTTCTCCAGTCTGATATCAATAGTGGCAGATAAGAGGTACTTTGCTTATTACATTCAAATAGTTCATCTCGTCAGTTACATAGCTTAAATTCTCATTTAGTCTATCTATTCACTAACTTAGTTGGCCTACTTGCATGAAATTTATTTTCTATTATCATAATTTCTATTATCTTAACATTCTACATTGAACTAGGTCAAGTCAATCATGCTTAGGTAAAGTAAACCTTTGTCAGCAAAGTCAACTCAAACAAAAAAAAGTACACTTTAGAAAAAAGTCAAATATAGGTCAAAAGTCCGCCGAGAGTCAACAGAAGTCTAGAAAGTCAACTCTAGGTCAAAAGTCAATCAAAGTCAATAGAAGTCAAGAAGTCAACTCAAGTAAAAAAGGTCAACTTTAGCAAAAAGTCAACTCTAGGCCAAAAGTCAACCCAGAGTCAACAGAAGTCAAGAAAGTCAACTCTAGGTCAAAAGTCAACCAAAGTCAACAGAAGTCAAGAAAGTCAACTCTAGGCCAAAAGTCAACCCAAAGTCAATAGAAGTCAAGAAATTCAACTCTAGGTCTAAAGTCAACCAAAGTCAACAGAAGTCAGGAAAGTCAACTTTAGGTCTAAAGTCAACCAAAGTCAACTTTAGCAGAAAGTCAACATTTGACAAGAAGTCATCATTTAGTCAGAAGAGTTACTTATTTAGGTAGCAGCAGTTAGATACACACCATTTTAGATCCACACACACGTGTAGGATGGGAGCATCTAATTCGTTGACACGAGAAGGAGTCAAGACTTCGGGCGCAGGGATACCAAGTGAAGTCGGAAGACGAGTTCTCACTTTACCAGTGGTCGGCGGCATTAGCGGAAGAGCCACGACAAGGCGTGAAGGGGACGAGAGATCGTGTGGAGATTGGCCTGAGGGAGTCAACGCGTCCGGGAGCCGAGGAGGTCGAGGCCTAGAGGGTAGTGTCGTAGGGACATGTAAAGGTTAGGGTTAGGTTTGCCGTAGGGGGCAAATCTAAACCCTTGTATTTGAACATTGTCCTTCACCCATTTAAGGGGTGAGAGGATTAGGTTTCATTTGGTGAGGATTGAGGGTCTGAGTCTATAGTACTCGGGACTAGATTGAGGGACATTAGGTCCCCCAACCAGTATAATAATATTTGGTGCATCGAGAGGACAAGAAGGGAGTGCTTAACTAACAAATCTTAGCAAACAGAAAAATAATAGAGATTAAAAATCAAAATTAACTGTTAACCTAATTCACCCCTGATAACATGCAATCTTAACATGCAAAAACATGATTATTATTGTAACTTCACGCATAAAACATTCCATTCTCATGCAAGTTATCATACTTTGAGTGCATTTCTATCATTTCATCCAATTTTAAGTTATAATCTCAAAATGTTTTAATTAGGGTTAATTATGATGAATTAAAGATAAATGATTTTATAACCCATATTTACTGGAGATTTTAAGTGGTTTTTAAAGTTAAATAATGAGAGAAATCATTTTTTAAAACATTCATTTAATTTTCTAAAGTTAAAATCTTAAAGAAATGAATGTATTTTTGAAATAGAAATTAATAATCTTGTTATTTAAATATTGTGAATTTTTATAATGATAGATAATTAAATTTCTGATCTAATAAAAGAAATTTAGATTAATTTGGAGTTGTATTTTGAAAGTTATAAATTTTCTAATTTTTAGGGATTTTTCCAAAATTTTCTGAATTTTTCTGAATTTTTAATGAATTTCTAAGGATTTTCTGGAATTAAAAATCAAATTTTCTAATTAAAATCGATTTTTCCTGAATTTATAAATTGGCAGGTGACGTGGCACCATCAAAACCATCCGATTGCATCACGATCAACAGTAGAGACGAGGAGGCTACGTGCCAGCCTGTGGAGCGTCCGATTGAGCGTTAAATTAAACCGTCGATCGTCACTTAAGTAAAGGGGGTACGCGGCGCTTTCTGATTGGATGACGATTCATGACTTAAAACGGTTAAATCTCAGCCGTTTAATCACTGAGTTATAATGGGTGAGATTAAACGCATCCGATAGACCGATGTGGACACGTGGAGATATCTTATCCGTTCGATTGAGATCGGACGGACAGCGTTACACGACGAACCAATTACGAGGCTTCATCGGGATCATCCACCTACGATCCAAGGGCTGAGATTTAAATGTAATGGTTTGCCCTCACGCGTTTAATCTTGACAGTTGATGAAGATTAAACGCCCCATCCGACAGTTACGCCCAAATCGCCTATAAATTAAGATGTTCTTCGAATTTGTAAGACATTCTTGAATGATTTCACCAAATTTTTCTATCTACACACTTCCATCCTTGAATCTCTTCTTTCTAATCTCTTCTAGACTCGTTTTCGCATCCACGGAGTGATTAAAAGTGAGATTTCGACGATCGATCAAGGAGAATTCGTCTCTTGAACACCGATGATCGTTTTCGAAGTCGCAGAATGAAAATCCTTGAACCCGACGATTAATTGATTCATTTTGATTGCTATCTCGGGTTAGAATACGTGTTTTCCCTCTAATCTCTCGTCATGTATCATCAATTTGTAATTTAGGATCATAATTTAGTTTAATTTCATCTTTAATTTTGGTTTTTCGTTCTTCCGATTTTCAAAAATTTCTCTCCACTTCGCTCTTTGATTTCTCCGCGATTACTAATCCAAATCGAGTGATTTTTGATTCCGTGGATTCGTCTTTGAGTTATCTTTCAAAATCTACCATTTTCCCTAATTTCTATCACCAATTCATCATCCGATTTGATCAAATTTTAAAAGATCTCTCGAAAATCCCTTCTTTCTCCGTGGATTCGACCCTTATTAACCATTATACCCCTCGATTCGTAATTAAATCATTAAATTGGTAAATTTGGCTTTATTGTTGACACAAATCAGTGTGCAATTAATGATCGCATCGATTCGTTCAGTCAACCCCCGCCGCCTTTTTAGGTTAAATCACCACCGTATCGGGAGTTTCAACATTGAGTTGCAAAAGCAGCATGAGGACATGGAACCAAGAGTAATGCTACTTCATTTGATGAAGTTGTTTGCTTACTAGAGTAGGATTCAAAGATATGACATATCGAAGAGCCTATTCAAGGCTTGGATGGCTAAGTCATCTTCTGTATAGGCACATATACGAAAGATGATAAAGTGGATTGAGAGGTTGGCAGTGCTTGGAGTTGGACTCCCTGTTCAGATGAGCACAGACCTTATTATTCAGTCTCTTCTAGACTCATTTTCTCAATTCATTATTAACTTTAACTTGAACAAGATTCAGGCCTCTCTCATGAAGCTGTTGAACATGCTGACTACCTCCTAATAACATGCAATTTACACATGCAATTATATGATTATTAATGCAAATTCAGGCATAGAGCTCTATTCTTATGCATGTTATTATACTTGAAGTGCATATCTACCATTTCATACAATTTTAAGTTATAATCTCAAAATGCATTATTTTATGGATAATTATGCATAATTAAGAATATATTTTAGAGTAGGTTATGCTCATTTGTATTTGATATTCTAATTGGGTTTTAATGTTAAATAATAAGAGAAATACTTTTTATACACTCATTGATTTTTCTAAGTTTTATTTTCTGAGAGAAATGAGTATATTTTTTAAATAATAATTGATTCTCTTGTTATCATATAAATTTGAAATTTTAAAATGATAGATTATTTAATTTCTGATCCAAAAAAAAAGATTAGTTTGGAGTTGTATTTTGAAAGTTATGAATTTTCTAATTTTTAGGGATTTTTCTCGAATTTTCCTAAATTTTTCTAGATTTATTTTTATTGAAAAACATTTTAAAAATCAGTTTTTAATGTACACTGACATGGCAGCTGATGCGATAGGTGCATAACGCGTCACCACTTGGCGACATGTGTACACGCCATGTGGTGCACATGTGTACATGTGTGCGCACGTCTGAGCGTGTGTGCGCATGTGTAATTAGTGGGTTAAGCATCCATTACAAATTTTTGCTAACCCACTATATGCGCTCTATCTATATACTTGTCGATTTGTCTTTAGTTTTGTCATGTGAGACTATTTCTATTTCTTTTTATAAGCAGGTGACCTTGCGTGACGAGGAGCGTCTGATTCGCGTACTTAACCAAATCCCTTGATCTTCACTTAAGTGAAGGGGGTGATAAGAACATAAAATGTAGTTATAACCACCCATTGATTAATCTTGTTTAACTTTATTAAACTCTTGAATACACCATCTCCTCTACTATCTCATAACTTGATGTTGTAGACTATTAGTGCATCAAAAAGAGTTTATTTTACGTGACTTTTGTTTTTCTTATTTTCAAGAACTATACAAGAGGAAGAGTAGTAAGATCCTCCAAAATAGAAGGTTTAAAAGGGCATAATGGGCAGTCCAAAGCAAGAAAGTGTGAGCCCAGTCAAAGGAAATGTGAGCCAAGCTGAAAGGGAGAATTAAAGTGGGAAAAAGCTCTCTCTCGAGGGTCTCTTATTCTGCCTCTTCTTTTTCAGCTTCTTCTTCCTCCTCGAGCACTCTCTCTTTTTTTTAGGTTTTCTTCTTAGAAATTTTGTCAACCGCCGGCATTTTTCTCCATCAGGACGATGTAATAGCAATGATATGTTTTTTGTAGTTGTATTCTCTTTTCTTCACATTCTGGAAATGATCTCCTCCCTGATCGTCGTCTCTATCTCTCTAACTCTCTATTGTTCTCTCTCAATCCTTCCACCGCTATTCCATCCCTCTACAAACCTCTCTTTGCTTCTATACTGATTATTCCTCCTCCCTCCTTCGGGTCTCTCCATTTCTATTCTCTTCTCCGCTCATCTCGGCATTCTTCATGCCTATCCCGTTCTCCCTCTTTCTTGCTTTCTTTCTCTCTCTCTCCCCCACTCACGCTTCCGCGCTACATTGATCACTCTCTCTCTCTCTTGAATTTCATCGGCAATTTGAATCTCTACCTTTATTTCTTAATCTGTTCTCCAGCCTTCTCTCTCTGCGATGTCCCGCCGTCTTCCTTGAAATGAATTCTTCAGTCTTGCCTAAATGATATCTCCTTCTCTCTCTTGATTCCCGTTCTTCCCTCCGCTTTGACTGCCCGTGTTTCCTCTCATTTCCTCCTTTCCATCTTCCAGTGTACTTCTCTCCCTCTCGATCACTTGTTCGTGCTCTCGCACCCCCTCAACCTCTCTTGCACTCTCTTTATCTCTCCTGAAATCTCCCCTTCTCTCTCTCGTTCTATCGTTCTCTCTCACATTCTTTTTCTTCCTCTATCGATCTTCCTATCTACCTAGTTCTCTCCCGCTGTCAATTAATCCCTCTCTTCTTCTACATTTTGTCTCCCTCTCTTCTGTCTCTCTCGTAACCGCACTTCTCTCTCATTCTTTGTTGTTGTCAATCTCGCTCTCCCTCTCTCTCTTGTGACCGTACGTTCCCCCTCTTTCTATAGCCATCTCGTTCCCCCTCTTTCTTTCCTGCTTCCCCTGCCGCGTTCTCCTTTCTCTCTTCCCCTTTCCTCTTTCTTTACAGCTGCTCCAATTCCATCCATCCCTTTTTCTGTCTTGGCAATCCTAATTCTGTGTCCACGCTCTTTAAATCAATCTTGCCAACTTCCTCTTGCAATCTCTCTCTTCCTAGCCTATTTGATTCCTTTCTTCCGCACTTTTCAACTACTCCCTTTCTCTCCATCTCCCTTGAATTTACGGCAGTCCAATCTTTTCTCTCTCTTTTAATTTCCCGATTCCCCTCTTTCTTTTTCAACAACTCAAAAAGCTCTATTTTTATTCCGCATCCCTGCAATTTCTCTCTCAAACTCTCTTCCGCCGGTGCTCTCTCTCTTAGGGTTGGGCGGTCCCGGTCCGGTCCAGTTTTTGGCACACCATTCGGTCCAAGTCTCGGTCTCGGTCTCGGTCCGGTCTCGCTCCACCTCAGTCACGGTCCGGTTCGGTCTTAACTTCGGTCTTTTCAGCGTACCTAAAAAGAGATCCATTTCCCCATTTCCTTAATAAAAATAAATAAATATATCCTAAAAAATATAAGTAAGAAAGATATCCTGCAGAAAATCATCACATCAACTACTGCACAAAAATCATCAATTATTCATGTAAATCATCACATCGTTCTCCTTAATATCCTACAGAAAAATCAATTACTATAAAAATGATCAGTTGGAAATGCTTACCGATGACCTGAAATGCCCTTGAAGATGATTTTAGGTAAAGATCGCGCCATCGCCAAACTAAAAAAAACACACTGGTCTCAGTTCGGTCCGGTCACCAATTTGTGTTCACCCCAGATGAGCATGTTGGGTTAATTGTGACCTCGTATGATTGTGTCCGGTGAGCAACATAGATTGATAGAGAGATTTGGCACTGGTCACCAAGTTCTGTGGATCTTATTCCATCTACACCAATGCATTGAAATCAGACTAAATAAATTAATAAATATATGAATAATCTTGCAACTAGGAATAAATATATTCCATTTTTCAATCCACACTTTCATATACTTGATAATAGTTTTGCCATTAAGAGCTAATGGCGCTCATAGGATGAACGGATTGGGAAAAATACTTTCTGAAACTTAATCCGTTCAGAATCTCCTCTGCACATTAGAGTTTTAACTCTAACAGCTTTCGTATGATTCATAAGAACGACTAAACCTCTTCTTTGAAGGAAAACATGCCATAAAAGACCACATTCTTTACTCGTTGATGAAAAATTTTCATCAATCGTGGCTACATTTATTATACTTAAAAAGAAATAAGATCAAGTAAATCTACAATGTACACGAACAAAGACAACAAATTATTTAAACTCGCAGGCTATACATCATAGAAGGATGTATAACAAGAAGGAATTTTCAAAAATTCCTTCAAAAATCTAATTTACGAAAAATTTCAAGAAGGAATGTTCTTTCTGGAGAAGGAATTTTCAAAAATCTAATTTACGAAAAAATAACAAGAAGGATGCAGGATAAACCTTTGGATCTCTATGTGAAGGGTTTAAGGAACCGGAGTCCCGGGTAAGAGGCGTCGCATGGAGCGGGAATATCGAGCTCTGGAGTGAGGAAGACCATGAGAGTGATGCAGACGCAGTCTCCCCTCGTGATGCGCCGGAAGAAGTTCCGTTGAGGACGGTCGGGAACGACGTCGCCGCAAATACTGCTGCCATTTTTGCTCTCAAATCCTCTTCCGGGGAGTAAGTAGTTCGTAAGAAAAACACAGAACAGCGGTGCCCGGCTTCTACTTGTTGCACGTGTGCAACGCGTGGGAGGAGAGGGACGACGGCGAAGTGGTGGCGCTGGTGGGCTCCTGCTCCGCTAACATGGAGACCCTGGAGATGATGGAGATGCCGGAAGATGCCTGGAGATGCCTGGAGATGCCGAAAGAGCCCGAATGCTGCGACTAGGTAAGGCGAAAGCTTCATTACAGTCAAGACTAAGGATTTACGGTCAAGATCGAAGGCCTTCAGATTTAATTATATCAGAAGGCCTTCAGAATTACGGTCAAGACTATGGATTTACAGTCAAGATCGAAGGCCTTCGGAATTTGGATTTTCAGATTTTGGCCTTTGGTCCAAGACTGAAGGCCTGACGCAGACCGGACCGAATTTGGACCGAGACCGGTCCGGTCCATTTTCTAGGACCAACGGTCTCGGTTCGGTCTAGGGACCTTCCCTACTCTCTCTTGCACGATCTAGGGAGCTCTCTCTCTCTCTAAACGCTGCTCTCATTCATTTTCGTTGAATCTCATTTCCTCTCTCTCTTTCAATCTCTCTTTTGGCCTCAACCACTTGCCCTCTCTCTTTTTCACTCTCTCACGTCCTCTCTCTTGTTTGTTTCCTCCCTTCTCATTCCATTCCGTAAGCTTCCTCTCTTTCCCTCTTTCTCTCTCCAAAGTCCTCCCTCAATCATTTTGTCCATCCTTTTCCCTAAAATGTTCTTCTCTCTCTTTTGATATCTCCCTCTATCCCCATTTTCTAACTTACTCTCCCTCTCTACTATTGTATCACGATTTATTCTTCTCTCCCTCTCCACCTCTCTAAATTCATCACTCACACGCTCTCTCCATCGTGTAGCCTTTCTCATTTTCCCTCTAAATCTCTGTCTCTTTGTCTCTCTCTGTCTCTGTCTCTGTCTCTGTCTCTCTCTGTCTCTGTCTCTGTCTCTGTCTCTCTCTCTCTCTCTCTCTCTCTCTCTCTCTGTCTCTCTGTCTCTGTCTCTCTGTCTCTGTCTCTCTGTCTCTGTCTCTGTCTCTCTCTCTCTCTCTCTCTCTCTCTCTCTCTCTCTCTCTCTCTCTCTCTCTCTCTCTCTCTCTCTCTCTCTCTCTCTCTCCGTATCTCTCTATACTGTTCTCTATTTCCTTCTGGCCGTTTCTCTCCCTCCCTTGCTCTCATCCACCTTCTCTCTTTGGTCCTAGACTCTCTCCCTTCAATCCTCTCTTGGCATATTTTTCCCACTCTCAATCTTTTCTAACCCCGGCTTCTCTTCATTGGGACTTCTTCAACCTCTTGCTTTCCTCATGTAGATTTTGTGAATTCTCCCTTTCCATTCACTTTCTATAGTTTGATCTTAGAACTCTTATATTAGTAGGTTCATTTCAAATTCACCCTCTCACAGTCCACTCAGAGAGTTGACCACCAAACCTTCACCATCACTCTCATCTCAACTCCTAGTATTGATATTGGCATGCCCTAGAATCCCTGTGGATCGACCTAGGAAACTATACGCCTTTATTATTTCCATCCGGTCTTAGTTTTCTTGAGTATAAATAGTAAATTTTTCGGGCTAAAACACACAACAACTTTGGGCTCAACAGGAGGTACGCGACGCACTCTTATTAGGCGACGATTCATATTTTAAAACTTTTTAATCTCAATTGTTCATCTAAGGAGTTATAACGGTTGAGATTAAATGTGCTCGATGGACTTTCGTGTACACGTGGCAACATCTCAGGCATTCGATGAAGATCGAATAGCAGGCGTTACACAACGATCTAATTTCATGGGAATACATGGCTTCATCTCGGCGCTCCATTTTGAATCGGACGGACACGACTTAAGGATGAAAATTCACATTCTAGAATTTTATCTTGACCGTTAATAAAAGATGACACGCCAAATCCAACTACGCCCAAATTTGTCTATTTAAACGCCTGTTCTTTGACGAAAAATATATTCTTAGATATTTCAAGCTATCAAACTATTTAGACGTATCAATCCTTCAATCTCTTGATTTTTTTCTTCTTCTCGAGAAATTTGTGCATCCTGAGAGTGCTTGAAATCAAGATTTCGTCGAAAGAATAGGGAGAAATCGCCTCTTTAATGTCAAATTTTATCTTCAAAATTGAAAAGCCCTTGATCTGGCAATCAATTGGATCATTTCAAGCGCGACTTTGGTTTAGATTATGTGTTTTCCTCCTAATCTTTTTGTCTTGTATCATTATCTTTCAATTTTAAATCGTAGATTTATTAAATTTTAGATAAATTTTTTGTTTTCTCTCTCCTCACGATTGCTTTTCTATCTTAATTTTTCCTCCTTGATTTCTCTACAAATCTCGATCCAAATCAAGTGATTTTTTATTCCGTAGATTCGTCTTAGAGTTATCTTTCAAAAATTATTAAAATCCCTAATTTCTAACCTCAATTTTTTATTTGATTTGATCAAATTTGAAGTAATACCTCAAAAATACCTTAATTTTCTGTGGATTCGACCCTTATTCACCATTATACTCTTTAATTCTTGATTTTAATCTTAAATTGGTGAGTTTGGAAAAAAATTGACACGTCTTTGTGTGTTTTCAACGACTACACGGACTCATCTCATCACCTCCCAGGGGAACCTTTAGAAGGAAAACCCCCAAGTCCTTTTTGTTAGTAGGACTAACAAGAAGAGGAAGGTAGCCTCTACCTCTAGGAGGGGCAAAGGAGAGGCATGTGAAAGTGGCTCTGACAAGGAAGGATGGTGATGATAAGAGAACGCGTTTACATTGTGGCATGCTGAGATATCGGAAGAGGCAGTATAAAAAAAGTATGTCAATGAAAAAACTCAACAAAAGCATGGTGATTCTCCACATATCTCTATGACAGATGCTTACTTGTCTTATAGAGATTGTGCATCTTGTGTATTAGATACTGGATATACTTCTCATATCTATAATGATTTGTAAAGGCTGACAAGTAAGCGAACGCTAAGAAAGGGTGAGGTCGAATTGAGGATAGGAATGGTGCAAGAGTTGTTGTAGTGGTGTTAGGGATTATGAACCTCAAGCTACCATCTAGATATTGTCTTTCTTTTGAAGAATGTCACGATGTAAGAACATCATTTCAGTTTCTTGTTTGAACAAGATGGGTTAAACCTCGATTATTAAGAACAAGTGTTGTTCTATTTACTCTGGAAGTAAATTGGTTTCTACGATACCTTTTGTCAATGGTTTATATCTGACTAATGAGTATTCTTATAATCATCAAAGGGATGTTACTCTTAAGAAGAGTAAACAAGGTATGAACAACGCTTACTTATGGCATTTCAAATTTGGGCATGTTGGAGATGAAAGATCAAAAAAGTTTGAAAGAGATGCATACTTTGGTGCATTTGATTATGAATCATTTGCGACTTGTGAATCTTGCATCATATGTAAATTATCCAAATCTCCATTCTCAAGAACTGGAGAGCAAGCCAAGGGCATCTTGGAGCTAATACATTATGATATATGTGGCATGTTGCTTGTCCTAGATAGTGGTGGCAGCTTCTACTTCATCACTTTTATTGATGATTTCTCCAAGTTTGGATAGGCGCATGTTATGAGGTATAAGTCTGAAGCCTTTGAGAAATTTTAAAAGTTTAAGAGTGAAGTAGAGAAGCAATCTAGAAAGAGTATCAAAACTCTTTGATCAGATCAAGGAGATAAATATTTAAGTATAGAGATTACGCAATTTCTAATGAATAATAGTATCCTAGCTCAGTTGACTTCTGACTACATACTTCAGATGAATAGTGTGCTAGAGATGAGACATTGTATCTTGCCATACATGGTGCAATATATAATGAGTTTTTCAAAACTTCTAATATCCTTATAAATATATAGCTTCCATTCCATATGAGATATAGAAAGGGAAGGAGTCGAACTTCTCCTACTTTAGAGTATAGGGTTTTCCCACTCGTGTTAAAAACATAATACCAGATAAGATGGAATCGAGGATTGATTTATGTAAATTAGTGAGATATCTTAAAGGAACATCTGAATACTTCTTTAAGCGCCATGAAGAACAATCTATAATTGTTGCAAAATGAGTCATCTTCTCAGAAGACGAATATATCGATCAATAAACTTGCATAATCCAAATTTAGATGCTTATTGCACCTAGACTAAAATCAACTTTCAAGGAAATCTTGTATCAAGAAAATTTTTTAATGACCTTACCTAAACCTAATCTGATGCAATATTGGATTGCTAGAGCTCTAGGTCCTTTGATTTTTCCTCTTCTGAATGATATCGGCAAAGTCAAAACTACTACGGAAATTATAGATAAAAATATAAAGAGTCATTCTATGTTTTAATGTAACAAGATATCTGGTGACGAAGTTTTTTGTGTAGGTTATGGACAACAATTCACAATGTTGTCCAGAACACTGCCCAAAGATTCAAGAGCTCAAAAATCCTAATTGATTAAAGATTTACTTCTCCTTCGATTGAAGAATTGGATTTGACTCCACAGCTATTGAAACATAAAACAAGAAATTGGCCGAGAAGAAGGAAAATGATGCAATGCAAGAATTTTTGTTTTTATTCAAGGGCACTCACGACACTCCTTTTATCGGCTAATTTATAACTTGGTATCAATTGGATCTTTTTAGATCCGACAGTCCATGAGAATCTTCATAATAAAGAAAAATAAAGAAGAAAATGAAAAACCCGGATATATTGTTTCACTACAATTTTTTCCCACTTCCACATTTATATATTCTGACTATTTGATATCCGGGAGTTAAAAGTCTGTAATGGATTTATGAAAGGCGGTGGAGAGGAAAGTATTGGGTCCCTGGAAATAGAATATTCCTCGCGTGCATCAAAGGAACTTTCTTTGGGAGGAGAATAGCATATTCCTTCTCACGGGAATCTCCTTTTTGGCTTAGATCTCCTTTGTTAGATCACCGTGTGTCGTGTCCATATTGGTTTTCTCTTGTCGTGTCCATATTGTTCGATCTCCCTTGTTTCCCTCTCAACCAACCTCTCCTGCAACGGGCGTTCATGGCGGCGCCGGGAGCGGGGTTAATGTGCGCTGTCGTATTGGCTTTGAGCTTGTGCGTTGTCGCCTATGGCGGAGAGTTGACTAGAATAATCCACCAGCCGAATAACGAGGAGATGCTCAGTCTGCTCGTCTTAGGAGACTGGGGTAGACGAGGACTCTACAACCAGTCTGAAGTCGCCAACCAGGTTTCTCTCTCTCTCTCTCTCTCTCTCTCTCTCTCTCTCTCTCAATTTCTACTCTCTTTCCGTCTCTATACAATTATGATTTTCTCTCTCTTCAATTCTCTCTTACTCCCGAATTCTGTCCTCCCTTGTCTCCGAGTACATTTTTCTCTTTCTCATTCTTTCTTGTCTCTTCTCTCTATACAATTTTCTCTTCTCTCATCTGCTATCTCTTTCGTGAGTTACTGCAGATGGGAAGAATAGGGGATCGGCTGGGCGCTGACTTCGTCATATCCACGGGAGATAATTTCTACGAAGACGGCCTGGAGGGTGTCGACGACCCCGCCTTCTTCGAGTCCTTCTCTCACCTTTATACAGCCCCCAGTCTCCAAACCCCGTGGTACACGGGTGAGCATGATCATACTCTCTCTCTCTCTCTCTCTCTCTCTCTCTCTAAATATTAGCATCTTAGCATTCTCATCCGACAACGAGGGGCTGGGATTTAGGTTTTGAACTCTCTCATGTGGATTTTCTATTTAAAACTTTGATATGCTTAAAAACTTTTTTATTGCCACCTTCCAACATGACATCGGGGTAGTGCTTAGGGTTAGTAATTTAGAATTAAATGTTCGTAGTTAGGGTTTATGATTTGCATTTTAGGGCTTAGATTTTTTTATAGTTTAGGGTTTATGGAAAAGTGTTTCGCTGATTTAGTGGTATTTCTATTGAACAAAGAAATTGAGACCCTCTGTTTAGTGATATTTCTATTTTAATGCGAAAAATATTGGGATAAAATGAAAAAACAAATATTTTTGGTTCGCAAGTCCTTGGAAACCATGACTACCGAGGGGACGTGATGGCACAACTGGACCCGGCTCTAGGCACTCTAGACGGCCGGTGGAGGTGCATGAGGTCCTTCATCGTGCAATCTGGGCCAGCGGAGTTCTTCTTTGTGGACACGACCCCCATGGTGGTCGAGTACTGGGACAACCCGGGGGACCACCATTACGACTGGAGGGGAGTGACTAACAGAGAAGACTACGTCGGAGAGCTTCTTAAGGTAAATAAAGAGAAGAGGAAGAGAAGAAATGGGATGGTATCATGGAAGATGGTGATTTTGAGTTGTCTTCTGTGCCAGGAGCTTGATGTGGCGCTGGCGGCGTCAGTAGCGAGGTGGAAATTTGTTGTCGGACACCACACGCTCAGGAGCGTCAGCGACCATGGCGACACTGAGGAGCTTGTTGATCTGCTCCTCCCCATTCTTGAGGTAAGTTTAGGGTTGCTGAGTTAGAGGAATCGAGGTACTTAGACTGTTTTGTATGATGCAGAAAAGGAACGTCGACCTCTACATTAACGGCCACGACCACTGCCTTGAACGCATCGAGAGCCGCCAAAGGTGCCCTCTTAAAACTTCTTATTCCAGGGTTTCTTCTTTTTAATCTTCTACTTCCTCCGGGGTTTCTTAATCTTCTTCTTTTATGTTTTCTTGATCTTCTAGTTCTAGGGTTTATTCTTCTTAGTACTCTAGGGTTTCAGCATCATCATCCTCGTTTTCATCGTCATCATTATCTTCTTCTTATTATTATTCTTCGGTTTTTCTTCTCCTAGGGTATTGCCTTATTATTTTAGAGCTTCTTCTTCTTCTAGGTCTCATCTTCTTCATCAAAGTTTTCTTATGCTTCTTCTAGTGTTTCCTTTTTGGGTTTCATCTTCATATAGGGTTTCTTCTTCTTCGAGGGTTTCCTCTTCATATTCTAGATTTTCATCTTCTTTCTTCCCCGGTTACTTCTTCTTTTTGGTTTCTTCTTCTTCTCCTTTGCCTTCTTCTGCACCTTCTCTATCCCTGAACGTCATTCTTTGCTCTTTCCATTAAATCCACAGCAAGTTACAATTCCTCACCAGCGGAGGAGGATCGAAGGCCTGGAGAGGGGTCTTCAAGCCAAACACAGATAATGTGCACTTCTTCCACGACGGTCAGGGTTTCATGACAATGCAGATCACCGCACTCAATGTAAAGGTTGTTTTCTATGACGTTCATGGTGAGGCCCTTCACACCTGGGAAACAACCAAAGACCTTTTTCAAAGTTCCGGTACGAGTAAAATATAGCGGAAATATCATCACGTTGGAAGAAATTTGTACTATCACTGGTAAATAAATTTGTTTCCCTGCATTATCCTACATTCTTTTAGTATATAACCCAAATAAAGGCTGATATGTACTTTTCTACGGAAGAAATCAGTTGTGCAAAATAGAACACTCGCATAACTTGATCAATCATTCGAATTTTAAAGGATAGCAGAAATTAAAATTAATGATTATTCAAAAGTTTCAAACGATATCAAGAAATTGAAATTAGTGGAAAAATGGAAAAAATGAAATTAAATGGAGATGGAAAAGATGAAATCTGATTCAAACAGAAACTGAAGAAACTCTAAGTGAGAGAAGAATAGAAGAAAGTAGATTGCAATGACTGATGAAGTTGTATCGTGGTGCTTCCGAGAAATGGATGGGCATTTTTCCTTGTTGATCACAGACGTAGATTTCTCCTTCGAGCTGATAGTAGATGAGTGGGAAGATCGTTAGGAATTTCTGACTTTTTGCAGCTTCACCAGACTGCTGAAAATCAGGTTTAAACATGTTGAAAATCATAGCTTTTGGTCAGAAAATGACTACACTGCCCCTAGAATATTATGATGGGCACTTTGGCTTTAAGACTGCTTTAAGTTAGAAATATGTAGTTACAAACTTTTCTATATATACCATAAGCTCAGCTATATAAGAAATTCGTCTCTCTCCCTTCTTCGATGTGAGAGGTGATATTGCTCTGATTAAAAATATATTTATATGTATATATTTTGTACCTATGCTGATAGATGCATATAATATATGAAGAGATAAATGCAATGATAAAGTTTCACCTACTTGTGGCGCAATTTACATCATTGATATCCCATCTTTGACTCCTCGATTCCATTTTGATCTTAAATCATGTAAATATACCTTTCTTGCAAAGAATTTTTAAAGACATTACAATTAAAAATATCCACTTATAATTAGTAATGTCATATCACTTCGTTCATCAAAATCAATAACATGTAACATGTTGAGGATGACAGAAAGTTTTTGCATGTATTATTTGAACATTTTGTAGCTATTCTTGGTCCAAAAAATGGTATAAATCAATGTCTATTCTTATAAAAAACTCAAACTATCGATGATCTTAAATCAATGTATGTGTTTCTATCATTTTTATGTGTCAATTTCATGCAATAAAATTATAATTCCTTACTTAGTATAGTATAAGCAAGGGTAGAACCTATAGGGGAACTAATCTAAAGAGGTTACATATTCAAAACAAAGACAATGACAAGGGAATATGTGAGAGTGACAATGGAGAGTGTGGAGGTGAGCTTGAGTAATAATTTGAGTTTCTTTTATAATTATGATAGAAATTCGAGTTGAAAGTAAAAATTCAGATGAGAAGAGATGAAATGGAAATGAAAAATGGCAAGGAGAGAAAGATATTAGGTGAGAGTGTCGAATTGATGCACGGTAACACTGAGAGGGAGAGATGCAAGCGTGCAATGATGTCAAAGATGTTGCATTAAAGAAAATGAAAAAGAAAAATAAAAAATATGTCGACTAATTATGAAGATGTTCACAGGCCAAAATCTAATCCAGATCATCCCATAAAGCTCGTCGACATGCATGTCCTAAGCAAGGTGATGTTCGATCATCTCCCATCACGATCTTCACTTGATTCCTTCTCAATGGCAAGAATACTCCTCCTTGGGCCTTGACCTCCTCTCCCTTTCCTCTTGATATCTTGGTGCTAAGAGAAAGCCAAAAAAACAAGAGGAGAGAGAAAATGTGGGTTTTTATAGGGTTCTTTTGAGGCTTGGATGCATATAGGGTTAAAATTATCATTTCATAAAAATATAATTTTTTTCTTCTGAAATTGTTAATCAAAGTGTGGTCAGATAGAGGGTAAGGAGATGGACATGCCCATACATTTTCTTCTCGAAGATTTCCTCTAAATCTAGAGATATCTTGATTTGAAGAGGGAGAAATCATAGTCGTTCAATCACGATTGCATCAGATCACGCCACGTGGAATGTTGTGATTGGGCTGAAAAAGCTCTTTAACCATTAGCAGAGACCTCAGTCATCCAATCGTGATGATCGCGATTAGACAACATAGAAAAGCACCATGTATATGTGCGTAATAAAGAGAAAAATTGCACAAAGATCCTTAATCGTTTGATTTCAATCATGTGCATCAAAATGCACCACGTGGCGCACCTTGATTGGACCAAAGAAAGTTAAAAAATTCCTTTAAAACAGCCACACGATCTCATTTGTTGGATCTCCATATGTACTCTTAACTAAGCTACATGGCGCGGCTTGATTGGTCACAACACGACGACATCACTTACCTTTTAAAAGAATTCTCTAGATCCTTGGTCCATGGAACCATGATGGGAACTAATGATACAATTTTGTGCAGCTGTTGAAAACACACAAATGTGTGTCAAAATAATTTTCAAACTCACCAATTTAAAGTTTTAATCAAGAATTAATTAGTATAATGGTGAATAAGGGTCGAATCTACAGAGAAATAGGGAATTTTTTTAGGTATTCTTTAAATTGAATCAAATCAAATGAGGAGTTTAGGCAATAAATTACAGAGTTTAGTAAATTTAGAATGAAGACTCCAAGACAAATCCATGGAATAAAAAATCTCTCGATTTGGATTAATATTCAAGGAGAAATCAAGGAGCTAAATCTAGAGAGAGAAATCGATCACAAAGAGAGAGAAAAGAGTAAAAATTTTGTAAAGTTAGAATAACCTGCTATTTGAAATTGAAATCTTATGTTATAGGAAGAAATATTGGGAAGAAAAAACATAATCTTGCCCAAAACCGCACTCGGAATGATCTAATTTGTCACTAGATTAAGGCTTTTCCTTCCGCATTTTGAAAAATAAAAATCTAGTATTTAAAAGGAAAATTATCCTGATTCTCTAAATGAAATCTTACTTTCAAATACTCCTTGGACGTAGAAATGAGTCTAGAAGAAGAAGAAAGCAAGAGATTCAAGGATTAAGATGTCTAAATACTTCGATTGCTCCAAACATTTGAGAATTTTTTTCTGTCAAAGAACAAGGGTAAAAATAGATGAAATTTGGGCATAGCCGTTCGATCTGCCTCTTCATCTTCAATTAATAGCTCAAATGTAATGCAAGAATGCAAATCGATGTCGGTAAGTCGTGGTCGTTAGATTCATGATGAAGCGCTAAGCTTTCACCACGTCGCCACATGAACAGGAAGCAGATAACATGCAATCTTAACATGATAAAACATGATTATTAATATAAATTAAGGCATAAGACATTCCATTCGTATGCATGTTATCATACTTTGAGTGCATTTCTATCCTTTCATGCAATTTTAAGTTATAATCTCAAAATACACTAAATTAGGGTTAATTATGATCAATTAAAGATAAATGATTTTATAACCTATCTTTACTTGAGATTACAAGTGGTTTTTAAAGTTAAATAATGAGAAAAATCATTTTTATAAACATTCATTTAATTTTCTAAAGTTAAAATCTTAAAGAAATGAATATATTTTTTAGATAAAAATTAAATCTCTAGTTATTTAAATAATTTGTCTTTTTATAATGATAGATAATTGAATTTTCAGAGCCAATGAAAAAAATCTGGATTAATTTGGAGTTGTATTTTGAAAGTTATGAATTTTCTAATTTTTAGGGATTTTTCTGGAATTTTCCGAATTTATTTTTGATTTAAATCTATTAAAAACAATTAAAAAATGATAAAAAGGGGGTTTATTTCTGTGCGGGACCCATATGGGTGCGACGTGGCACGCAAGGCCACGTGGCAGAGCCATGCGGGCCCACGCGAGCGCATGCGTGGCGCGGAGGTGACACGTGGCATTATTTATATTTACTCGTATTATATAGGGTTATAGTACATATAAGCATCCGATAGTTCAGATTTAAGCTAAGCCTCACGTCCACCGTATCTTTTAAATCGAACTCTTTCTCTTATTTTTGCTGTGTGGGACTAAGTTCCACTCTCTATTTTAAATTCAGGTGACGTGGATTAATGCGAAGCATTGGATCGGAAGCGAGTGGATCATTGCGCGTTGATGCGATGGATACGAAGTCCACCGTATCACAAATCAAACACGTGCTCTAATTGGGACTTAAGTGAAATGATCGCGACCGTTGATCTCAAGGAGTTATAACGGTCGAGATTAATCGCGATCGGTGGACAAATCAATTCATCAAAACGCATCTTAAACGCTCGATGAAGATCCGACGGATGGCGTTTCAGGCGTTTTATAATGCATCAACATGTGGCCTCCTCTCACACGTCTGATCACGATCGGATGGATGCGACTTAACGGTAACGGTTCGTGATGAACCGTTTCATCAGAGCTGTTAATCAAGACGATCGGACGGTTATGCCCAAATCGCCTATAAAACGATGTGTTCTTCGATTTTGTAAGACATTCTCGGATGTATTCATCAAATTGATCTATCTACACCCCTCCATCCTTGAATCTCTCGCTTCTAATCTCTTCTAGACTCGATTCCGCATCCACAGAGTGATTAAAAGTGAGATTTCGTCGATCGATTAAGGAGAATTTGTCTCTTGAACACCGATGCTCGCGTTCGAAATTGCGAAATGAATAGCCTTCGATACGGCGATTAATAGGATCGATTAGATCGTTATCTTGGGTTAGAATACTTGTTTTCCCTCTAATCTATCGTCATGTATCATCAATTTGTAATTTAGGATCGTAATTTAGTTTAATTTTGTTTTAAATTTCGGTTTATGAATTTCCGATTTTCGGAAATTTCATCCCACTTCGCTCTTTGATTTCTCCGCGATTACTAATCCAAATCGAGTGATTTTTGATTCCGTGGATATGTCTTTGAGTTATCTTTCTAAATCTACCATTTTCCCTAATTTCTCACCTCAATTTATCATCCAATTTGATCAAGTTCCAAAAGATCTCTCGAAAATACCTTATTTCCCTGTGGATTCGACCCTTATTTACCATTATACCCCTCATTTTGTTATGAAATCATTAAATTGGTAAGTTTGGTTTTATTTTTGACACGAGACCGTGTGAAATAAACAACCTCGTGGTTTCGTCTCGTCAGAAGCGTCATGTAGCCACCGTCGTTTGATTTTCATCAGATGCTCTAGATGTGTACATGTGTCCATGGAATCCATCGGGCGTGTTTTAATCTCAGCGGTTATAACTCCTCAGATGAACGCCTGAGAATAAGTCATTTTAAAATGACTTGTTGACGAACCATTATGCGCCACGTACCCCCGCTTTAAGTAAAAATTGAAGATCATGATTGATTCATGCAATCGCATGCTCCAAAATATATCATGTTACTTGTGCATAAAAAGAAAGAAAAATAGTTCCACATGGCAAAAATCAAGGCAAAGATTCGTGTATACAAGTGGAGAAGTCTTACTGGGCTAGCTTATATCCATTAATGGATTTTTAACCCACAAATGATACACACGCATGCACACACACATATGCATTAGGTGCCACATCAACAAACGATAAAAACATTTTTGTTATTCTTAAAATAGAAATAAAAAAAATCCAAATAAATTCAAAAAAATTCAAGAAAAAGTCCTAAAAATTAGGAAATTCATAATTTTAAAAATATAACTCCAAATTAAAACAAATTTATTTTGTTTAATCAGAAATCAAATAATCTATCATTCTAAACAAATTAAATTTAGGAAATAACAAGATAATATATTTTTATTTAAAAAGTATACTCATTTCTTTTAGAAAATAAAAATAGAAAAATATATGAGTGTAATATAAAAATATTTTCTCTTATTATTTAACATTAAAACCTAATTCTAGTTTTAAATATAAAATGGAAATAATCTTAATCTCAAATATCTCTCTTTAATTATTTATGATTATCCCTAAAAATTGTGCATTTTGATATTATAACTTAAAATTTTCATATAATGATATATATGTACTCAAAATACGATAACATGGAATGCTTTATGCCTTAATTTGCACTAATAATCATATAATTACATGTATAAACTGCATGTTATCAGCGACCAATGGCTCACCATAGATCCCTCCAATTTTGAGACACACATGGGCCACATATAGAATTTTTCTACGTCTAAGACTTGGCCTAAATGGGCTTACCCAACAGGTGGGTTACGCATGTAGAACGTGGCAACACTCAACGGGTGCGTTATGCATCTCTCTTCCGATGACCTTTGATTCTGACAAATGGCAAGGGTCATGTGTGCACGATCTCTACCTTAGTAAGCTTTGGCCAATTGCACCATTTGGCAAGCTCCATGCGCACCACTAACTAGACACAAAATGCTCTCCGTGTGTGCCACATGTCACGATATCATTGGTTGTGGGTTGACTTGGTCAACTATCTAGTCTAGAAGCTTTTGGAACATTTTAGAATTTTCTAGAGGTCACAATGAACGTTCTAGATGAATGACGAGGTCACAATGAATGGCATAAACTTGTGTCAAGTTATGGTCAAGGCTTTGACCTGACCTTGAACACAAACACCTAATCCTCATCAATTTTGATAAAGTAGTCAACTTTGTCTTTCTTCTAGCATTTTCTAAACTCAACAAAATCTCAAACCCAACTTTACTCATCTCATGTCTTTTAAAACAATGAGCATAGAAAAAGAAAAAAATTCCTAGAAACTCAAGTATTCAATTCAAAAGGTTTGATAAATAGGTTTAATATACCTAACGAAACACTAGAGCAATAGAAATGTCATCTGAATTCAGTAAAATTTGTATCACTAACATCATGCGATAATCCCAATAAGGTGGTGATTTTGATGGGTATTATGTGGCCTGCAAGCCAATCACACTTTCATCTTTTGTTTATATTCATTGAAATGAACTTTTATTCATTGTCATTCTTGTGTGATGTTTGCAGTGAAGTCCATGAACATATGCAATGATCAAGTGAATTATGATGATATCATAATACAACAATTGCTGGTCTTTAAACATATGTTCTAAATATTCCTATTTGTAGGATATTCGAGAAGGACATCGAATTATCCGAAAAGAATAGCACTATCTGATCTGACTCATATGACGAGTATGGATGATCCTGTGGCCATCGGTGTTGAGACACCAAGGATAGATAGTGGGTGCTCTTTGGAGAAAGAGTTCACTGAATTGATCCATATGAATCCCTGAATGGTATTATGTCAAATTGTCAATCAGATTGATTCATGTCACGGTTGTGTACGTGGTCCTTTGACCTGAGACACCAAAGACATCTTGTGGATGGATGATCGTGTTTTGACTATGACTTACGAATCCCTAGCCACGGGATCTCTAAAACGTTATAGATTGGATACGACATGAAGTCCTCAAAGGTGATTGAGTGGTTAAGATGGGATCATCCGCCCTCGGTATATGAGGAGATCGACTCAAGGAATGAGCTACAGTTAAATCCTTGGCCAAGGTAGTGGAAATATTAGAGAAGTTGTTCTCAATGATTTCCTACTCGCATAAGTACTAAATTGAGTGACCGATTAGGGTTTGACAATTAACCATACCCTAAGTCATTCATGAGTCTCGTGTGGATGAAGGATTATACGTACACGGTAACTAATGACGGCAGGGTTCCATGAAAGAGTTCTAATATACTCCATTATCTCCTAGAGCACGTGGTGTAGATTGGCACCCACCGGGCTGGCGACTCAACCTATCGATTGGGTTAAATCGATCCTTAGTCAATTAATCTATATGTTGATATAGCTAATTGATAAGGACCAATAAGTGTTATTGGGTTGATAGAGTTATTAACTGGTGAGATATATGGACCTAGAGGGTCACACACATAAGGTCAATGGACGTCGGTGGATATAGATATAATAATAAGGATTTCTGTGAAAATTTCACATTCCCAAAGTCTATAAATAGGGGGAGAACGACCATAATAGAGGTGCCCATACAAGCTTAGTGGAACTTCTCCTCTCTCTTCTCTTCCTCTCGTGGTGACGAGTGTTCAAGAGGAGATCTGCCTGTCTGGAGACTGTGTGGATACCACTAGAGGCCGGACGCTTGGACGGTTGAAGAACTCTTTCAAATGATCCAAGTAAGTATGAATTTTATTCTATACTAGATGATAGGATCACCTAGAATGGATGATGAGATCATCTATTCTTGGTGCTTCAACAATGTTGAATGTTTTGATTCAACACCTTCCGCTGCAATCATTATTTTGGACAAATATTTGGAGAGCTTTTCGAGCCTTAGATCCGAGCAGATTTAACCTAAGAGGGGGGTGAATTAGGTTAAAGTGTTATTCGTGTCTTTTCTACTCTTCTTTACTTTGATTCGTTGGTTTAGTACTCACTATTCGCCCTCACTATGCACCAAGGATTATTATACTAGTTGGGGGACCTAATGTCCCTTAGTCCAGTCCTGAGTGCTATCGACTCGGAGCCTCAATCCTCACCAAAAGAAACTCTAATCTTCTCACCC
Organism: Lemna minuta; assembly: GCA_024174645.1. Lineage (NCBI taxonomy): Eukaryota > Viridiplantae > Streptophyta > Magnoliopsida > Alismatales > Araceae > Lemna > Lemna minuta. The sequence goes on along the minus strand of CM044101.1, from coordinate 22,859,376 downwards.
TTCAAATGGGTGAAGGACAATGTTCAATACAAAGCTTTAGGTCTGCCCCGAGCGGCACTCCTAACACTCCCCTTTACCTGACCCTACGGCACTACCCTCTAGGCCTTGGACCTCCTCGTCTCCTAGACACCCTGTCGTGCCTCTCCTGCTAGTGTTTCCGACCTCCGGTAAAGCGAAACCTCGTCTTTAGGCTTCTCCTGGTCTTCTTGCTCCCCAAGTCTTAACTCCTTCTCGTTGCAACTAATGAGTCTCTCATGATCTTCGTGTGTGCGAATGTAGGCGTATATTTGTCTAAATGTTGCTAGCTATATAAGAGGATGATGGCATATACGTAAGACTGAATTTAAGAATTAATGAAACATATAAGACAACAACTTCCAAAATCAACCTTTTGACCTAGGGTCAACTGTGACTAATCAAAGTTGACTTTTTGACCTTGGGTTGACCTAGATTGTGAGAGTTGACTTTAACCTATAGTTGACTTTGACTTGTGGTTGACTTTGACCTACACGTAGACTTTGACTTATGTTGACTTTGACCTATGATTGACTTTGACTTATGGTTGACTTTGACCTATTGTTGACTTTGACCTATTGTTGACTTTGACCTATGGTTGACTTTGACTTATGGTTGACTTTGACTTGTGGTTGACTTTCGACCTAAAGAGGGTTGACTTTGGCTAACTGGAGTTGATTGTGGCTAAGAGGGTTGACGGTGTCTATGGGATTGACTGTGACTAATTCCCACTTTATGGAACAAGATTAATCTACTAACTAAACTAAAAAAATTTGGTTCAACAAAATACGAAACTAATTCTCCAAATAGAATTGACTCTATTCTAAACTGATTAATCTTTATGACGAAACAAATGAATGAGGTCGATAGCGTACCACTGGATCTTGACTTTCAATCTCGAATAGCAGATATTCAAATAAGACATAGTTATACAAGATATTTAATAACAAGCTGAGACTAGCAAATTATAACTTGTTGTACCTTTGTCGATACCGAGTTGACCTTGACAACAGTAAATTCAAATAAGCTAAACAGGTTATATGAATCAGTATAATTGATTTAATGCAACTTGGCTATGAGATGAAACAAACTGAGAAAAATAGCACCAGTTAATAATGTCAACTACAAAATTTATGTATGACAAATAACTTTTAATGGAGATTGTGAGAGAAGTATAAAATACTAAATATAGAGGAACGTAATGTGATTATAATTGTGCAGAAGTAAAGCTAAATCTTCAAAAACATAAACCGTTGTCAGAAATAAAATTTGAAGAGATTTCTATTTATGTCAACAAACTATTTAGAAGGCTGATATACTCGATGTAAAATGCATAAAGCTAATTCAATCTGACCAAACGGAATGAACAAACAGTAGTCAATAATATAGATTCCAAAAATGAGTATTTAAATAAAATTACTACAAGTAATTCAATATATGCAATTAACAACGATTCGGATAAATAGCATGAACTTAAATCAAAAGACAGAATAAATCTGTGATTGAATAGATAAAATATATAACGAAATTAAGAAACAGTGAGTGTTCAAAAATCAGATAAAAGATCACAGAGATGCTAGAAATTTAATAATGAGACGATGACCGATAGAGTGTAGACAAGAAAGATGAGAGGTTAAGGATGAAAGAGAGACCGATGAAATAGAGAAACAACAATTAGAGGTTAAGAATGAAAGATTAACCGATGAATAAAAAAACAAACGATTAGATGTTAAGAATGAAAGATTAACCGATGAAATAGAAAAAAATGATTAGAGGTTAGGGATGAAAGATTAACCGATGAAATAGAAAAACATAAACGATTAGAGGTTAAGAATGAAAGATTATCCGATGAAATAGAAAAACAAACAATTAGAGGTTAAGAATGAAATATTAACCGATGAAATAGAAAAACAAACGATTAGAGGTTAAGAATGAAAGATTAACTGATGAAATAGAAAAAAAATGATTAGAGGTTAAGAATGAAAGATTAACCGATGAAATAGAAAAACAAACGATTAGAGATTAAGAATGAAAGATTAACCTATGAAATAGAAAAACAAATGATTAGAGGTTAAGAATGAAATATTAACCGATGAAATAGAGAGACAAACTATTGGATGGTAAGAATGAAAGAGTGACTAATGAAATAGTTACTATCAAGTGCTTGCTGAAGACACTTCGTCGTGAAGAGCAAGAAGAAGAAATCATACGGACGTTCTCCTTTTGATCAGATCACAAAGAAGGGCGCTTTTGCTTGGAGTCAATCGAGCTCTTGCTTTTTCTTCTTCCCGATTGGTGTTTTCTATTTTTTCAAACCCTAAATACCTTATAGTACATTGGATTTAGAGGAGAGGAGGAAACTCACCATAATACCCTCAACGGTATTGGTAATATGTAGAATAATCTGGGGATAATATAAGCCTAAGTTAAACTGGGCAAATGATTAAAATACAGATAAAACATATAACTAAGAGTATTTAGCTATAGTTATAGTTAGGAGTGAGTAGATAACTTCAAATTTCCTGAAACTTAATACACCCATGAACCAGAAAAAATATTAGTGAGTTAGTCAAGATAATCATAGAGAGGATAAAGTAGTAATAATTCAGATTAACATTAAACATTAAACATTAATAACAAATGAAAAAAATTAAGGATTAACATTAAACTCAATGAATCATTAATGCCTTAATCGATAAAAATTGTCTATTCAAGAAAGAAGACTTACATCAAAACTAGTGCTCTTAAATCATGAATATCAAATCATTTTCAAACACAAACACAAGATAGAGGTGAAATCTTTCAGTATAAAAATTTGGCATTTAATTAAATACAAAAATGATGTAAACTTATGGTAGGTTACCACAAATATTCCAAGTACCAATATAAAAATCATGTCTTGAATTTTTTTAATTTATTCTCTAAAGTACCCAAATGTAGACATCTAAATTTGAGTAAAGAGAAAAATATCCAAAAAAATCCAATGATTTTAAAATCCAAGAGCTAGTTCTCATGCATCACAAAAAAATACGATAAAGGTGTAAATGCTAGGTAATATGAAACATTGGAAAACAAATTTTATTCATTGTACTTGATTATCCTTTCACTACACCTTGTCACTCGATCTGCTAGATATTTGGACCAACTAAAAAAAGCTAAGGAATGTCATAAAAATTTTTTTAGGAAACTGAGTAAAAAAATAATAAATTTTACAAAGTTGCATATCATTATTGTAATTGCCTTGGTCTCATTATCAAAGTTGGAAATGAAAAGAGAGCTAGAACTTTTTAAGCCTTCAAAATCAATACATGCATTGAAAAAGGTCTTCAACCATGAAGGAAGAAAATTTTTCAAAGGGATAGAGGAAGACAGAGCAAGTAAAAAATAGGATAAAGAAGAGATGATATTTAATTTTTATTGATTTCATAGGCTTCACCATTTCATCCAACCTGACCCAAATCCTTATAAAATTTTAGTTAATAAAATTAAAAGAGGTGGAGAAGATACATGCACCTTGGGAGAGATGAAACTTGAGGGAGAAGATAGAAATCTTGAGTGGCATATTACTCTAGGGGATCCATTGGAGGGGATCTTCGGATTTCCCTACCAAGTTAATCTTAGGAATCATGGATCTAGTGTGTTGAGGCTTTTTTGGGCCTTCTGACAGCTATCAATATAATGTTGTAGGTGTAATCAAGAAGATATTCTCTTGATCTCCTTAAGATATGAATTATTTGAACATAATGAACTCAAAATCTCATATAGTATATCCCTCGTGACAAAAGTATATAAGTATATTTTTAAACATGATCATGGAGACTTCATGTCCAAAAATCCATAGTATAAAATTTTAAACCTCCTCAATAAATTCATTTCTAATAGTCACCGGTTCAATGAATTTTCCACCTTGAAACAATAGCAAGAGGAGAAAACTATAATCTCTCTATCCAACCTATCATGGTCACTTTCCGATCAAGTCTAAAACCAATTTCTTGTAACAAACGTCCTTCCCTTGATAAAAGAGTCATTTCCCAAGGCCATTTGAGTTCCATAAAAATTCATTTTCTCTCAAACATTTCATTACCTTCTAACTCCATCATCTTGACAATTGCCATGGAGAATAGTCGAGGTATTTGTCTATAGGTAATGTATGTACCCATGTTTACATGTATACATGTATGCATGTAATGTGTGCACACATGCTCATTCGGCTATATATTCTCACATAAATGTGTACATAGATATGACATTGATATATGTATCTATCCATATGCATATATGTGTGTATGTATATGTATGCATGCATAGATAGCTACCTATAACATAATCTAAGATAGCATTGTATAAAAGTAGCATATATTTGCACATGGTTTAGGTACTAATTTCTTGGTCTAATCTCTGAAATATTCGAGAATATTTCAATAAATATCATCTCTAGGGTTGACACTGCTCTTTCTTCTCCATCACTCAAGGGTTTTGGTGGCAGTGGTTGGTTGACTTTACATACAACCGGAGAAATAATCCGTCCTCTCCAACTAATGGGCCACTCTTACTGGGCCGGAACGGAACCCTACGAATCATCCAGCTGTCAACGGCTGGACTCGTGTCCCTCACATGGCCCAAACTCTTGTTTGCCAGCTGGTGAGCTTCTGTGGGGCCCACAAAACATTCCCGTCAATTCTCAAATTATTGCTTATCTTTCCCTACACGCGGCCTCTTTCGATTGGAAAAACCTTCCTCGAGACGCGATTCTACGTTTCCTCCCACACTCACTCTCTCTCTTCACGGCTGCCATTATCTCTTCTTCTCCCTTTCTCTCTCTCTGTACGGCCTACAGTCATGACTCTGCCCCTCTCTCTCTCTAGTTTTCAATACGGATCACTACCATCGACTCTCAAGTCTCGACATGTGATCTACATCTCTCTCTCCTGTCTTCACTCCACTGTCTATACGTCTGACATCTCTCTCTCTCCATCTCAGTAGTCTGGCTCTCGTGCTAAATCTGTACTCTCTCTACCTCTCTCAGTCTCTCTCTCCTCTCCGGCTCTGTGCTCCCTCCCTCATTCTCTCCCTTCTTCTGTGCTCCAGCTCTCTCCACCGGATAACAGGAATGCAACCTCCGAAAGCACCGCATCACGGCAGCAGAGCGCCTTAACCGACTCCAGAGCCTCACCGGCGCCAGCAGCTACACCGAAACCATGGATCTTTGGGTTCCGTACCTCTTCTCCCTCTCTCTCCTCCTCTTCTCGCTCCCCGGCGCCTTCTCCCAAGCCTCCCCTGACGACGCTGCCGCAATGCGCGCCTTGTCCTACTCCCTATCGGCGTCCGAAACTCTCAACTGGTCCCTCCAGTCAGATCCCTGCACTTGGCCTTCCGTGTCCTGCTCCGGCAACCGCGTCTCCGCCATCCAGATCGGAAATCGCTCCCTTTCCGGCACACTAACGCCAGCTATAAAAAACCTTACCGCTCTCGTCCGCCTCGAACTCCAACAGAATCAGATCCACGGTCCTCTCCCTTCTCTCTCCGGCCTATCCTCTCTCCAGATCTTGCTCCTCCACCACAATCTCTTCTCCTCTATTCCTCCCGATTTCTTCTCCGGTTTGACCGGATTGCAAGCAGTTTCTCTGGATAATAATCCCTTCACTCCTTGGGAGATTCCTGAGACTTTAAAGGGCTCTTCTACTCTAGTGAATTTCTCCGCGAATTCCGCCAACGTGAGTGGAAAAGTTCCGGATTTCTTTGGGAGTGCTTTTCCGAGTCTCTCGCATCTTGCTTTATCTTTTAATTTGCTTTACGGAGAGATTCCGGAGAGCTTTAGATTGGCTTCTATTCAGTCTCTGTGGCTTAATAATCAGAGAGGAATTAATCGTCTCAGCGGTGGAGTTGATGTTATAAAGAATATGACTTCTTTGGTGCAGCTTTGGCTCCACTCGAATAGTTTCTCCGGACCGTTGCCTGATTTAACTGCGCTTGTATCGCTTGTTGATCTTCAACTTAGGGATAATTTGCTCTCTGGACCGGTTCCAGGTAGTCTGCTTGCTTTGAAATCGCTGAGAACGTTGACTTTGACGAATAATCTGCTGCAAGGACCTGTTCCTGTCTTTCCTAAGAGCATTACAGTGCTGGATGTTGACCCGAAGAGTGAGAAATTCTGCTTGGATATTCCGGGAGACTGTGATCCTCGAGTGAGCTCTTTGATATTGGTTTTGAAATCTTTTGGGTATCCAGCAAAGTTTGCGGTGGATTGGGAAGGGAATGATCCTTGTGTCGGGTGGTTGGGAGTTATATGTGACCGTGGAGGGAATATTACAGTGATCAACTTCCAGAAGATGAATCTCAATGGTACTATTTCGTCAGAACTTGCATCAATCAAATCACTCCAGAGGATCCTGCTCTCGGACAACAATTTAACTGGAACAATCCCTCCAGTGCTCGCCACATTGCCAAATCTCAAGGAGCTGGATATCTCCAATAACATGATCCACGGACAGATTCCCCCATTTTCGAGTAATGTCTTGGTTCGAAACAACGGAAATCCTCTGCTTGGGGAGAACATCACCAATTCAACTGCCAGTTCCTCCGGAGGCGATAACAGCCAGAACAAACCTGGAACAAACGAATGGAGCAAAGGTCAATCGTCTTCCAGGAACATCGGACTCATAGTGGGATCGATTATTGGCAGCATTGCTGTTCTGATTGCAGTTGGATTGCTTGGGTTCTGCCTGTATAAGAGACAACAGAATCATCCGGGAAGAGTTCAGAGTCCTAACACCATAATTGTCCATCCTCGCCGCTCTGGTTCCGATCAAGACCTTGTCAAGATCACAGTTGCCGGTGTTAATGGTGGAACCGAAGCATTCATTCCATCCTCGAGCTCCCCAGGCGAAATTCACATGGTGGAAGCCGGAAACATGCTGATCTCGATCCAAGTTCTTCGTAACGTGACAAACAACTTCAGTGAGGCAAACATTCTTGGGCAAGGAGGATTTGGCACTGTGTACAAAGGTGAACTTCATGACGGAACAAAGATTGCAGTCAAGAGAATGGAGTCCGGCACCATTGGAACTAAAGGATTGACAGAATTTAAATCAGAAATCGCTGTTCTTACTAAAGTTCGTCACCGGAATCTCGTCTCTCTCTTAGGATATTGCCTCGATGGGAATGAGAGATTGCTGGTGTACGAGTTCATGCCTCAGGGAACTCTGAGCCACCATTTGTTCGACTGGAAGGAAGAAGGATTGAGGCCATTGGAGTGGAAGAAAAGGCTGGGAATTGCCCTGGATGTGGCTAGAGGAGTTGAGTATCTGCACAATCTTGCTCATCAGAGCTTCATTCATAGGGATCTCAAGCCTTCCAACATTCTTCTTGGGGATGATATGAGGGCTAAGGTTTCAGATTTCGGGCTTGTTCGACTTGCCCCTGATGGGAAGTGCTCAATCGAGACAAGACTCGCAGGAACTTTTGGATATCTGGCTCCTGAATATGCAGGTATGGTGGATGAATTAGTGTCACGTATAGCTTCGGATTATTTAATTTATCATGTTTTCCTTGATTCACTTATGCTGATTAAATTGTGTTTATGCCTGATTATGGTAAGATATGAACTTTTGAGATCAAGTCAGGCTGACCAGATCCAACCATTAAAGGGATTATGTAGATCTTGGGATGAGAACTTCTAGTACCTCTCTCTCTAAAAGAAACTATGATCCTCTCTTTCGTTCTCCTCTTTAAAATGGAAGAATTAATCCTGATCTTCATCGAGCCTAATGATCAAGACCTTGATCTTGGCTGATCAAATCACCTCCATGAATGATCCCCGAAACCTATTAGGATATTGATACGGTTCTACCAGAATTGAATTTGGAAATGTACAATTAAAAAGATTTATTGCACCATATCTGTCAAGAACAAGTCTATCCTATTCACTGTCAGTACAGACTTGATGCAATGGAACAACCTCGATAGAGAAGAAAGGTAAAGAACCTCCAAGAACTGTCTCTACCCTCAGCCTTGTCTCATTGGTCTCCTCATTTTTCTCTCGATCTTTTATTGCCTCCAAAAACGTCCTGCCCCCTCTTGTCATGCTTGATCCCTTTTATAGCCACTGAAACAGGTAATAGTTTCTTTATTTGGTCAGTGTCCAGCATGTGACATCTGAACTGTCAAGGGCAAGCTTTTTGTGCTGCCTTAGGAGACAACTCTGCCAAGGATAAACTGGGTCACCATGTAGTATTCTTGTTCCATCACCCTCCCTAAACTTGAGCTTTAAGGATCCCAATGAGTATGTGTGCATCCCAATGAGGTGAGCCTTATCATGCCCAATATCACTTGGGAGCTGGCTCATTTAAATGGAATAAATTCTGCTGTAATATTTAACCCTTGAATTACCTGCGGTACCTTCTGACAAATACCCTCTCCATCTGCTGAATTATCACTTTCCATCTCCACACGGAAATGGACACTGAAACAGGTAATAGTTTCTTTATTTGGTCAGTGTCCAGCATGTGACATCTGAACTGTCAAGGGCAAGCTTTTTGTGCTGCCTTAGGAGACAACTCTGCCAAGGATAAACTGGGTCACCATGTAGTATTCTTGTTCCATCACCCTCCCTAAACTTGAGCTTTAAGGATCCCAATGAGTATGTGTGCATCCCAATGAGGTGAGCCTTATCATGCCCAATATCACTTGGGAGCTGGCCCATTTAAATGGAATAAATTCTGCTTTAATATTTAACCCTTGAATTACCTGCGGTGCCTTCTGACAAATACCCTCTCCATCTGCTGAATTATCACTTTCCATCTCCACACGGAAATGGACCGAGGGCTCCACTCTATTTCCCAAGTCCTCACCAGTCTATTGCAGATAAAGCTGTGGGTTGCCCCTCTATGAATCAGCACTGTCACCTTTCTTTCTCCGATGTCCCCCAAAATTTTCCTAGAACGTGGGGGTGACAATCCCATTATGGATCTTAGAGATACATGTGCGGACAACAAACGAGTGTCTGTGGTCACTCCTGTTTCTGGATCTGCCCAATCTTCCTCCTCAGGCATTTGATCCTTATCCTCTTCTTTCACCATCTATATTTTTAAAATTTAATAGAGTGGTGGCATGGAGTAAACTTCTCACTGCATCGAAAGCACAGAGGTGTGGCACGTCTGTCTATTTCTGCAACAGCAAACTGTAACCACTTAGTATATTTCTGCCCCTTGTATGAGCTGTAGACCCCTTCATTATTAATTTTCTCCTCAGTTGTAGCAGCTGAATTGTCTGGCCTTTCTGTCCCATTAAGCGCTCATCCAGTATCATGATAAGTGCCCCAATTATGTGTTCCTTCTTTACTCGGATGAATTCCAGGCTGTCCAGAACACCTAGAGCCGTTTCTCTGCATTACATGCAGAATCCATAATCTCTCTTAACCAGTCAGCTTCTGGCAAGATATCTCTTCTTGAATCTCTGTTTTGAGACCTTTAGCAAAGGTCTGCTCCATGACGCCTTCCTGGATTGTTGGCAAGTATACTAAGAGACGCTCAAATTCTCCTCTATAATCACTTGCCTATCCTTTTTGAGAAATATTCAGAAACTGAAGCATGATATTATTATTGAGGGCTTGGTTTAAGCGCTTATGATTTGGACCTTAAAATCATGCCCCTCTTTGACAGTGTATCTCCCTTCTGTCCAAATAGACCAATGGAAACTTCCCCTTCCAGACATGTAATAAAACGTTCAAGATGATCCGTGTCCGCCACTTTGTTAACTCAAAAATGCCTACCTATTCTCCTCAGCCATCCTTCCACCTTTTCTCCCTTTGAAAATCATCCCATCCTTCTTTTTGTATACCACAACCTGTGAAGCATTTGCTTCAACTGTTTCGCCTGTTCAGCATCAATCACCAAAGGTGGATCATGCTTTGTGGCTTCTCGTGTTGGACTCATTGATGTTGATGGAGAGAAATTGCCTTGTGTCAATTCCACAAATTGCACTTGCATGGACTGCATTGACTGCATCAGCTGTTGGAAAATCAGGTAATTGTCATTTCTTGTTTTCTCTGCTTCTTCCCTCACAGTCAAGTGCTCACCTTCAGCACCATCAGATCTTGATTCCAACCACTTCACAGTATTGTTGCCAAGATCTTTAGCTTTGACACCAAATGATATGGTTCCACCAGAATTGAATTTGGAAATGAACAATTGAAATGACCTTCACCGCCCACAGCCTTGTCTTGTCAGTCTCCTCATTTCTCCTTCCATCAAGAATTGCCTCCAAAAATGTCCTGCCCACTCTCAACCATTTCTTTAATTGGTCAAGTGTCCAGCATGGGACCTCTGATCAGTTTCAATATTGCCTCTCAAATTCACGTTCTGAGCTGTGATTGTTTGTGATGGTTCCCTTACCCTTGACTAGTTCCAATTCCTCCAAACATAAGTGACTAGAAATATAATATCAGAAGTTCCCCTAGAATCAAAATTGCTCCTTGGTGGAAAAAAGTTGTAGAGAGAGACAAGTGGTTTTATTTTTTTAATAGAGAGGCTTAATCCATGTAACACTGAGCCATTCTTTATTGCAGTCATTTCCCATTATGAGAATTTTCCTTTTAGTATAACACGATGTACTCTATGTCTGGTTATGGTCATCCTAAATACCATTAAGTATTCTTTGTCGCACTTACATCAAATTCTTTTGGTCCAATCGCCATGTAAAGATTCTTTCAAATCATATATCTCAATAACCCGATCGTGGTTTTGTAAAGATGAGATAAGTGGCTACTTATTGTGTTTGAATCCAATTGTATAAGTGTTAGGACACTCTTCTTGTTTATCACACTTCATAATTATTCGACTGTTATCCTGAATATCACTAAACTATTTTTTATCCAATTATAATTTTTTGTTTGAAAGTTTTTTTCCCCATTATGTTAGGGGGTACTTTAAGTTACTCTCTGAAGGTATGGTTTTGCAAAACATTGCTCAATTATTTATTGCCTCAATTAGTTTATATCTCACTATTACCTCTTAACTAATTTAATTACATTTATATCCTTTTATTCTCTCAAAAACTTGAAATCTCAGTGATTGTATTGTATCTTTGCAGTAATGGGGAGAGTCACAACGAAAGCCGACGTGTTCAGCTTTGGTGTGGTGCTAATGGAGCTCATCACGGGGCGAAAAGCTCTCGACGAGAGCCAACCAGAGGAGAGTGTACATTTAGTCACCTGGTTCCGACGGATTCAGCTCAACAAAGAATCTTTCTTCAAATACATTGATCCTACTATTGATCTTGACGAGGAAACAATGGCAAGCGTTGCGATAGTTGGTGAACTTGCAGGTCATTGTTGCGCTCGAGAGCCGAATCAAAGGCCAGATATGGGTCATGCAGTTAATGTTCTGTCATCCATGACTGAGCTATGGAAGCCAGTGGACCAGGATGAGGATAATGGCTATGGAATAGATTTGGATATGACATTGCCACAGGCATTGAAGAAGTGGCAGGCATTTGAGGACGATGATGATGATGGTTATGGGAATGCTGGTGGGGTTGCTTCGTTTGTGGGGAGTGGAGATAATACTCAGACTAGTATTCCTACTAGGCCAGCTGGTTTTGCCGATTCATTTACGTCAGCTGATGGGAGATGATGAACGGTTTGACTCAAACGTTTGGGTGAGTGTTCTCTCTATATCTCTGTATCTCTTATCTATGTATATATATATCCACTATCTATTTATTATTTTATCTATCTGGTATCTATGTGCCTATTCACTCTATTTATCTCATATCAGTTTTTTTTTTCTGTTTTTGGCTGGAAGAAACATGGATCGACAGTAGGTTCGCCGCCCTGTCCAACTGGTGATTTCAGATTCACCGCCATGTCCAGCCCATGAATCCTGGATTTTCTCTCTCTCACGTAGGCAACCCTTTCGTGGGGCAGACTGGGACGGCTTGCCCGTCTCTTCCTCTCCCTTTATATTTCACGTCAGTCTCAGTCTCTCTTGACCGGGAAACAGTGTTGTTGCATTTGGCTCCGTTTTGTTGTAGTTCTTGTCCTTTCTGGCAAAAAACGGTTGAAGTCCTGTAAAATATGTCAGCTTTTATGCAGTCATCTCTTTGGCCTTTGCTTCACTTTTCTACCAGGTCAAAAGTCAACGCCCATGGTGCCAAACGATTGGGCTACTTCGTGGGTCAACTTTGAAGTCAAAATACACTTTGACACGCTAAAAGTAGGGACAGTAGTCAATTGGTTTATGATAACATGCAATTTCATGTATTAATATCATGTTTTTTATACATTTCTTCTTTAAAATATAATCATAAATGTATGTTATCGTGATTTAAAATGATTAAAATGATAATTTTTATGTTAAAGAGAATATTCTTGATTTTTCATAAACTAGTAACATTTTATAAGCATTTAATGACATTGATTTATCAAAAATAATGCCTTGTCCACTTTCTCTGCACGGTATCTTTGTGCCTCACTCTCTTGCACGCGCAAATGCGCACGAAAGGGGACGAGGAGGAGATGCTACGTTCTTCCTCTCCTCCTCCACTCTCACCCTCCCTCGCACATCTCTTTTCTCCCTCTCGTGTGCGACGGATTTCTCTTCCATTGCACGTAAAATTTATCGCACAAGACGTCTTTGCAAGAGACGTTCTTCCTCTCTCTCTCTCTCTCTCTCTCCTCCCTTCTCCATTTCGTTCTATCTCTCTTTCCTTCCAATTCACGCTCTGTTGCGCGTGACCGAATGGAAGAGGAGAATGAAATTAAATCAACAATTCACATTTTTCTAAATTAAAAGCTTGTTATCCGACATTCTTGATAGAGTTAGGAGTTAAAATTGTATAGGCATGATCGTCATTTCAAGATCTACGAATCTCTTTGGACTGATTTAAATTCTAAGATGAAAAAATTAGGATTCTAAATGTTTTATTGCGTGAGTCTATCCATATTTTCATCATGAATCCTTAGATTAAAATTATTTTCCATCCATATTTTCTATTTTCTCTTTTTTTTATTAATATTTTCATATTTTCAAACTCAAAAGTCACTTTTCTACCATTGATCAAAGGTTTTTGATATTTGAAAGGAGTTTGAAAGCATCTGATCGATTCATTTCATTCATGTCAACATCTTCTTCCTTTCATTGATCATCTCTACTCTCAAAATCTAAAAATATGAAAAAAAAAATCTTGATTTTAATCTGTTAGCCTTCCTCCTTGTGGATTCGACTTCGACTCACCATTGTTCTAAATTGAAATCTGAATTTAAAGAGTTGAGTATAATTTTTTTATATGTTATTTTTCTACATTCAACGATCGTATTTTTATATATATTGGTGTACCATCACGAACGATATGGAACAAATCAGCCCACACTTAGTAGACATCCCTCATCCCTCTTATACAAGCATCAGAGGCAAGGCTTTTTTCCCTCCACTCTCTCTTGCAATGCCTAGGGAGAGAGTGATTTCTTTATATCCCTCTCCCGTCGTGGCCGGCTAGAGGGGAGGGTGGTGATTTCCACCCTCACTCTACTTGATGGTGAGGGTAGTGGTGAGAGAAGAATAATCTGCTTCCCCACCTCTCTTTATCCCTCTTCTTTGTTGAAGAGAGTCTCACTGGGGTTTGGCGTGTGGGAGGGGAGGGGGGAGTTTGGCTTCCTCCATACAACAATGAGGAAGTCTGCCTATTGGTTAGTGTAGTTGCTTGCTCCCCAATGAGAATCTGACCACATGCATATGTTCTTCGTTTTTCTCCCTGATGCTCAAAATTTCTATAGCTACTAGCTGGAATTTTCATTGTTCCCACTAAAGTTTATCGCAGATCTTTGCTGGCAGGACGGAATAACAAAACTCTAGGCTAATCAAGAACAATTCAGGAAAATTCTCCAAATGCCCACCTCTTCTGTCTAATAGGAGGTAGGTCATAGGGTTTTGATGAGATTGGTTTTCGGAGGTTTCTTTGTTTAAGCCAGTATATATGGAAATAAGGTTCAACGATCACGCTTAGTCTTAATTTCAATAAAAATAAAGTATTCTTACATTTCAATTCAAAAAGAGAAATATAAAAATCACTAAAACTATGAAAAGAAAATTATTCATCTTCAACAAGTTCTTTCACAGCATTATCGATTTCATCCGCATATACCCAAGATTTTAAAGTCATCAAAATCAAAAGAGTTCCTGGAGAGCTCGATGTGCAAACTAAGAGAAACCCCTTTGCTAGAATTACAAGTTTGTGGATATTTTTCGAACCCAATTTTACACCATTATTATAGAGCATCAAGATAAGAACCTCAAATTGAAATTCATCCAAATAATTAAATATTTTATCAAATATAAGTTTTTCTAATAAGACACTCATGTTCCTATTCCTTTTTCACTTGATCAATTCAAAAACCATTTTTTAAGAGGTTGTAAAGTTAGTGGCATTATACTTTGAGAGCAAGTGATTGATGTTAGCAGGGAAAGTACCAATTGAAGCAAATGCTTTATGTTTTTCATGTAATACTCTTGCTCATCAACTAGAATATATTCAAGTTTCAAAGATGGATTTAGCATTGCAATGATAGGGAAGATCAACTTTCTTTGACCTCTAGCTCATATTTAAGTAACGTTGTCTTTATCACACTGTACACTCCTTTGAGTGACATTGATTGCTCTATGCTCATGTTGGCCCCACTGCTCCTCGATAAGGGTTATCCATGCCAGCCATTGATGTTTTTAACTTATATAACAAAATTTTCAATAT
>CM044101.1:22754494-22844119 GCA_024174645.1 Lemna minuta | reverse complement strand
AGAGACAAACTATTGGATGGTAAGAATGAAAGAGTAGACCAATGAAATAGTTGCTATCAAGTGCTTGCTGAAGACACTTCGTCGTGAAAGAGCAAGAAGAAGAAATCATACTGACGTTCTCCCTTTTGATCAGATCACAAAGAAGGGGCGCTTTTGCTTAGGAGTCAATCGAGCTCTTGCTTTCTTCTTCTTCCCGATTGAAGTGTTTTCCTCAAACCCTAAACACACCTTATAGTACATTGGTTTAGAGGAGAGGAGGAAACTCACCATGGCACCCTCAACGGTATTGGTAATATGTAGGAATAATCTGGGGATAATATAAGCCTCCAAGTTAAACTGGGCAAATGATTAAAATACAGATAAAACATATAACTAAGAGTATTTAGCTATAGTTATAGTTAGGAGTGAGTAGATAACTTCAAATTTCCTGAAACTTAATACATCATGAACCAGAAAATATTAGTGAGTTAGTCAAGATAATCATAGAGAGGATAAAGTAGTAATAATTCAGATTAACATTAAACATTAAACATTAATAACAAATGAAAAAAATTAAGGATTAACATTAAACTCAATGAATCATTAATGCCTTAATCGATAAAAATTGTCTATTCAATAAAGAAGACTTACATCAAAACTAGTGCTCTTAAATCATGAATATCAAATCATTTTCAAACACAAACACAAGATAGAGGTGAAATCTTTCAGTATAAAAATTTGGCATTTAATTAAATACAAAAATGATGTAAACTTATGGTAGGTTACCACAAATATTCCAAGTACCAATATAAAAATCATGTCTTGAATTTTTAATTTATTCTCTAAAGTACCCAAATGTAGACATCTAAATTTGAGTAAAGAGAAAATATCCAAAAATCCAATGATTTTAAAATCCAAGAGCTAGTTCTCATGCATCACAAAAATACGATAAAGGTGTAAATGCTAGGTAATATGAAACATTGGAAAACAATTTTATTCATTGTACTTGATTATCCTTTCACTACACCTTGTCACTCGATCTGCTAGATATTTGGACCAACTAAAAAGCTAAGGAATGTCATAAAATTTTTAGGAAACTGAGTAAAAATAATAAATTTTACAAAGTTGCATATCATTATTGTAATTGCCTTGGTCTCATTATCAAAGTTGGAAATGAAAAGAGAGCTAGAACTTTTTAAGCCTTCAAAATCAATACATGTATTGAAAAAGGTCTTCAACCATGAAGGAAGAAAATTTTTCAAAGGGATAGAGGAAGACAGAGCAAGTAAAAAATAGGATAAAGAAGAGATGATATTTAATTTTTATTGATTTCATAGGCTTCACCATTTCATCCAACCTGACCCAAATCCTTATAAAATTTTAGTTAATAAAATTAGAAGAGGTGGAGAATATACATGCACCTTGGGAGAGATGAAACTTGAGGGACAAGATAGAAATCTTGAGTGGCATATTACTCTAGGGGATCCATTGGAGGGGATCTTCGGATTTCCCTACCGAGTTAATCTTAGGAATCATGGATCTAGTGTGTTGAGGCTTTTTTGGGCCTTCTGACAGCTATCAATATAATGTTGTAGGTGTAATCAAGAAAATATTCTCTTGATCTCCTTAAGATATGAATTATTTGAACATAATGAACTCAAAATCTCATAAAGTATATCCCTCGTGACAAAAGTATATAAGTATATTTTTAAACATGATCATGGAGACTTCATGTCCAAAAATCCATAGTATAAAATTTTAAACCTCCTCAATAAATTCATTTCTAATAGTCACCGGTTCAATGAATTTTCCACCTTGAAACAATAGCAAGAGGAGCAAACCATAATCTCTCTATCCAACCTATCATGGTCACTTTCCAATCAAGTCTAAAACCAATTTCTTGTAACAAACATCCTTCCCTTGATAAAAGAGTCATTTCCCAAGGCCATTTGAGTTCCATAAAAATTCATTTTCTCTCAAACATTTCATTACCTTCTAACTCCATCATCTTGACAATTGCCATGGAGAATAGTCGAGGTATTTGTCTGTAGGTAATGTATGTACCCATGTTTACATGTATACATGTATGCATGTAATGTGTGCACACATGCTCATTCGGCTATATATTCTCACATAAATGTGTACATAGATATGACATTGATATATGTATCTATCCATATGCATATATGTGTGTATGTATATGTATGCATGCATAGATACCTACCTATAACATAATCTAAGATAGCATTGTATAAAAGTAGCATATATTTGCACATGGTTTAGGTACTAATTTCTTGGTCTAATATCTGAAACATTCGGGAATATTTCAATAAATATCATCTCTAGGGTTGACCCTGCTCTTTCTTCTCCATCACTCAAGGGTTTTGGTGGCAGTGGTTGGTTGACTTTACATACAACCGGAGAAATAATCCGTCCTCTCCAACTAATGGGCCACTCTTACTGGGCCGGAACGGAACCCTACGAATCATCCAGCTGTCAACGGCTGGACTCGTGTCCCTCACATGGCCCAAACTCTTGTTTGCCAGCTGGTGAGCTTCTGTGGGGCCCACAAAACATTCCCGTCAATTCTCAAATTATTGCTTATCTTTCCCTACACGCGGCCTCTTTCGATTGGAAAAACCTTCCTCGAGACGCGATTCTACGTTTCCTCCCACACTCACTCTCTCTCTCTTCACGGCTGCCATTATCTCTTCTTCTCCCTTTCTCTCTCTCTGTACGGCCTACAGTCATGACTCTGCCCCTCTCTCTCTCTCTCTAGTTTTCAATACGGATCACTACCATCGACTCTCAAGTCTCGACATGTGATCTACATCTCTCTCTCCTGTCTTCACTCCACTGTCTCTACGTCTGACATCTCTCTCTCTCCATCTCAATAGTCTGGCTCTCGTGCTAAATCTGTACTCTCTCTACCTCTCTCAGTCTCTCTCTCCTCTCCGGCTCTGTGCTCCCTCCCTCATTCTCTCCCTTCTTCTGTGCTCCAGCTCTCTCCACCGGATAACAGGAATGCAACCTCCGAAAGCACCGCATCACGGCAGCAGAGCGCCTTAACCGACTCCAGAGCCTCACCGGCGCCAGCAGCTACACCGAAACCATGGATCTTTGGGTTCCGTACCTCTTCTCTCTCTCTCCTCCCTCTTCTCGCTCCCCGGCGCCTTCTCCCAAGCCTCCCCTGACGACGCCGCCGCAATGCGCGCCTTGTCCTACTCCCTATCGGCGTCCGAAACTCTCAACTGGTCCCTCCAGTCAGATCCCTGCACTTGGCCTTCCGTGTCCTGCTCCGGCAACCGCGTCTCCGCCATCCAGATCGGAAAATCGCTCCCTTTCCGGCACACTAACGCCAGCTATAAAAACCTTACCGCTCTCGTCCGCCTCGAACTCCAACAGAATCAGATCCACGGTCCTCTCCCTTCTCTCTCCGGCCTATCCTCTCTCCAGATCTTGCTCCTCCACCACAATCTCTTCTCCTCTATTCCTCCCGATTTCTTCTCCGGTTTGACCGGATTGCAAGCAGTTTCTCTGGATAATAATCCCTTCACTCCTTGGGAGATTCCTGAGACTTTAAAGGACTCTTCTACTCTAGTGAATTTCTCCGCGAATTCCGCCAACGTGAGTGGAAAAAGTTCCGGATTTCTTTGGGAGTGCTTTTTCCGAGTCTCTCGCATCTTGCTTTATCTTTTTAATTTGCTTTATGGAGAGATTCCGGAGAGCTTTAGATTGGCTTCTATTCAGTCTCTGTGGCTTAATAATCAGAGAGGAATTAATCGTCTCAGCGGTGGAGTTGATGTTATAAAGAATATGACTTCTTTGGTGCAGCTTTGGCTCCACTCGAATAGTTTCTCCGGACCGTTGCCTGATTTAACTGCGCTTGTATCGCTTGTTGATCTTCAACTTAGGGATAATTTGCTCTCTGGACCGGTTCCAGGTAGTCTGCTTGCTTTGAAATCGCTGAGAACGTTGACTTTGACGAATAATCTGCTGCAAGGACCTGTTCCTGTCTTTCCTAAGAGCATTACAGTGCTGGATGTTGACCCGAAGAGTGAGAAATTCTGCTTGGATATTCCGGGAGACTGTGATCCTCGAGTGAGCTCTTTGATATTGGTTTTGAAATCTTTTTGGGTATCCAGCAAAGTTTGCGGTGGATTGGGAAGGGAATGATCCTTGTGTCGGGTGGTTGGGAGTTATATGTGACCGTGGAGGGAATATTACAGTGATCAACTTCCAGAAGATGAATCTCAATGGTACTATTTCGTCAGAACTTGCATCAATCAAATCACTCCAGAGGATCCTGCTCTCGGACAACAATTTAACTGGAACAATCCCTCCAGTGCTCGCCACATTGCCAAATCTCAAGGAGCTGGATATCTCCAATAACATGATCCACGGACAGATTCCCCCATTTTCGAGTAATGTCTTGGTTCGAAACAACGGAAATCCTCTGCTTGGGGAGAACATCACCAATTCAACTGCCAGTTCCTCCGGAGGCGATGACAGCCAGAACAAACCTGGAACAAACGAATGGAGCAAAGGTCAATCGTCTTCCAGGAACATCGGACTCATAGTGGGATCGATTATTGGCAGCATTGCTGTTCTGATTGCAGTTGGACTGCTTGGGCTCTGCCTGTATAAGAGACAACAGAATCATCCGGGAAGAGTTCAGAGTCCTAACACCATAATTGTCCATCCTCGCCGCTCTGGTTCCGATCAAGACCTTGTCAAGATCACAGTTGCCGGTGTTAATGGTGGAACCGAAGCATTCATTCCATCCTCGAGCTCCCCAGGCGAAATTCACATGGTGGAAGCCGGAAACATGCTGATCTCGATCCAAGTTCTTCGTAACGTGACAAACAACTTCAGTGAGGCAAACATTCTTGGGCAAGGAGGATTTGGCACTGTGTACAAAGGTGAACTTCATGACGGAACAAAGATTGCAGTCAAGAGAATGGAGTCCGGCACCATTGGAACTAAAGGATTGACAGAATTTAAATCAGAAATCGCTGTTCTTACTAAAGTTCGTCACCGGAATCTCGTCTCTCTCTTAGGATATTGCCTCGATGGGAATGAGAGATTGCTGGTGTACGAGTTCATGCCTCAGGGAACTCTGAGCCACCATTTGTTCGACTGGAAGGAAGAAGGATTGAGGCCATTGGAGTGGAAGAAGAGGCTGGGAATTGCCCTGGATGTGGC
This sequence comes from Lemna minuta, assembly GCA_024174645.1. Classification (NCBI taxonomy): domain Eukaryota; kingdom Viridiplantae; phylum Streptophyta; class Magnoliopsida; order Alismatales; family Araceae; genus Lemna; species Lemna minuta. The sequence continues at coordinate 22,838,935 of CM044101.1, read as the reverse complement.
TAGAGGAGTTGAGTATCTGCACAATCTTGCTCATCAGAGCTTCATTCATAGGGATCTCAAGCCTTCCAACATTCTTCTTGGGGATGATATGAGGGCTAAGGTTTCAGATTTCGGGCTTGTTCGACTTGCCCCTGATGGGAAGTGCTCAATCGAGACAAGACTTGCAGGAACTTTTGGATATCTGGCTCCTGAATATGCAGGTATGGTTGATGAATTAGTGTCACGTATAGCTTCGGATTATTTAATTTATCATGTTTTCCTTGATTCACTTATGCTGATTAAATTGTGTTTATGCCTGATTATGGTAAGATATGAACTTTTGAGATCAAGTCAGGCTGACCAGATCCAACCATTAAAGGGATTATGTAGATCTTGGGATGATCCTCTCTTTCGTTCTCCTCTTTAAAATGGAAGAATCAATCCTGATCTTCATCGAGCCTAATGATCAAGACCTTGATCTTGGCTGATCAAATCACCTCCATGAATGATCCCCGAAACCTATTAGGATATTGATACGGTTCTACCAGAATTGAATTTGGAAATGTACAATTAAAAAGATTTATTGCACCATATCTGTCAAGAACAAGTCTATCCTATTCACTGTCAGTACAGACTTGATGCAATGGAACAACCTTGATAGAGAAGAAAGGTAAAGAACCTCCAAGAACTGTCTCTACCCTCAGCCTTGTCTCATTGGTCTCCTCATTTTTCTCTCGATCTTTTATTGCCTCCAAAAACGTCCTGCCCCCTCTTGTCATGCTTGATCCCTTTTATAGCCACTGAAACAGGTAATAGTTTCTTTATTTGGTCAGTGTCCAGCATGTGACATCTGAACTGTCAAGGGCAAGCTTTTTGTGCTGCCTTAGGAGACAACTCTGCCAAGGATAAACTGGGTCACCATGTAGTATTCTTGTTCCATCACCCTCCCTAAACTTGAGCTTTAAGGATCCCAATGAGTATGTGTGCATCCCAATGAGGTGAGCCTTATCATGCCCAATATCACTTGGGAGCTGGCCCATTTAAATGGAATAAATTTCTACTTTAATATTTAACCCTTGAATTACCTGCGGTACCTTCTGACAAATACCCTCTCTATCTGCTGAATTATCACTTTCCATCTCCACACGGAAATGGACCGAGGGCTCCACTCTATTTCCTAAGTCCTCACCAGTCTATTGCAGATAAAGCTGTGGGTTGCCCCTCTATGAATCAGCACTGTCACCTTTCTTTCTCCGATGTCCCCCAAAATTTTCCTAGAACGTGGGGGTGACAATCCCATTATGGATCTTAGAGATACATGTGCGGACAACAAACGAGTGTCTGTGGTCACTCCTGTTTCTGGATCTGCCCAATCTTCCTCCTCAGGCATTTGATCCTTATCCTCTTCTTTCACCATCTATATTTTTAAAATTTATTAGAGTGGTGGCATGGAGTAAACTTCTCACTGCATCGAAAGCACAGAGGTGTGGCACGTCTGTCTATTTCTGCAACAGCAAACTGTAACCACTTTGTATATTTCTGCCCCTTGTATGAGCTGTAGACCCCTTCATTATTAATTTTCTCCTCAGTTGTAGCAGCTGAATTGTCTGGCATTTCTGTCCCATTAAGCGCTCATCCAGTATCATGATAAGTGCCCCAATTATGTGTTCCTTCTTTACTCGGATGAATTCCAGGCTGTCCAGAACACCTAGAGCCGTTTCTCTGCATTACATGCAGAATCCATAATCTCTCTTAACCAGTCAGCTTCTGGCAAGATATCTCTTCTTGAATCTCTGTTTTGAGACCTTTAGCAAAGGTCTGCTCCATGACGCCTTCCTGGATTGTTGGCAAGTATACTAAGAGACGCTCAAATTCTCCTCTATAATCACTTGCCTATCCTTTTTGAGAAATATTCAGAAACTGAAGCATGATATTATTATTGAGGGCTTGGTTTAAGCGCTTATGATTTGGACCTTAAAATCATGCCTATCTTTGACAGTGTATCTCCCTTCTGTCCAAATAGACCAATGGAAACTTCCCCTTCCAGACATGTAATAAAACGTTCAAGATGATCCGTGTCCACCACTTTGTTAACTCAAAAATGCCTACCTATTCTCCTCAGCCATCCTTCCACCTTTTCTCCCTTTGAAAATCATCCCATCCTTCTTTTTGTATACCACCACCTGTGAAGCATTTGCTTCAACTGTTTCGCCTGTTCAGCATCAATCACCAAAGGTGGATCATGCTTTGTGGCTTCTCGTGTTGGAGTCATTGATGTTGATGGAGAGAAATTGCCTTGTGTCAATTCCACAAATTGCACTTGCATGGACTGCATTGACTGCATCAGCTGTTGGAAAATCAGGTAATTGTCATTTCTTGTTTTCTCTGCTTCTTCCCTCATAGTCAAGTGCTCACCTTCAGCACCATCAGATCTTGATTCCAACCACTTCACAGTATTGTTGCCAAGATCTTTAGCTTTGACACCAAATGATATGGTTCCACCAGAATTGAATTTGGAAATGAACAATTGAAATGACCTTCACCGCCCACAGCCTTGTCTTGTCAGTCTCCTCATTTCTCCTTCCATCAAGAATTGCCTCCAAAAATGTCCTGCCCACTCTCAACCATTTCTTTAATTGGTCAAGTGTCCAGCATGGGACCTCTGATCAGTTTCAATATTGCCTCTCAAATTCACGTTCTGAGCTGTGATTGTTTGTGATGGTTCCCTTACCCTTGACTAGTTCCAATTCCTCCAAACATAAGTGACTAGAAATATAATATCAGAAGTTCCCCTAGAATCAAAATTGCTCCTTGGTGGAAAAAAGTTGTAGAGAGAGACAAGTGGTTTTATTTTTTAATAGAGAGGCTTAATCCATGTAACACTGAGCCATTCTTTATTGCAGTCATTTCCCATTATGAGAATTTTCCTTTTAGTATAACACGATGTACTCTATGTCTGGTTATGGTCATCCTAAATACCATTAAGTATTCTTTGTCGCACTTACATCAAATTCTTTTGGTCCAATCGCCATGTAAAGATTCTTTCAAATCATATATCTCAATAACCCGATCGTGGTTTTGTAAAGATGAGATAAGTGGCTACTTATTGTGTTTGAATCCAATTGTATAAGTGTTAGGACACTCTTCTTGTTTATCACACTTCATAATTATTCGACTGTTATCCTGAATATCACTAAACTATTTTTTATCCAATTATAATTTTTTGTTTGAAAGTTTTTTTCCCCATTATGTTAGGGTGTACTTTAAGTTACTCTCTAAAGGTATGGTTTTGCAAAACATTGCTCAATTATTTATTGCCTCAATTAGTTTATATCTCACTATTACCTCTTAACTAATTTAATTACATTTATATCCTTTTATTCTCTCAAAAACTTGAAATCTCAGTGATTGTATTGTATCTTTGCAGTAATGGGGAGAGTCACAACGAAAGCCGACGTGTTCAGCTTTGGTGTGGTGCTAATGGAGCTCATCACGGGGCGAAAAGCTCTCGACGAGAGCCAACCAGAGGAGAGTGTACATTTAGTCACCTGGTTCCGACGGATTCAGCTCAACAAAGAATCTTTCTTCAAATACATTGATCCTACTATTGATCTTGACGAGGAAACAATGGCAAGCGTTGCGATAGTTGGTGAACTTGCAGGTCATTGTTGCGCTCAGAGCCGAATCAAAGGCCAGATATGGGTCATGCAGTTAATGTTCTGTCATCCATGACTGAGCTATGGAAGCCAGTGGACCAGGATGAGGATAATGGCTATGGAATAGATTTGGATATGACATTGCCACAGGCATTGAAGAAGTGGCAGGCATTTGAGGACGATGATGATGATGGTTATGGGAATGCTGGTGGGGTTGCTTCGTTTGTGGGGAGTGGAGATAATACTCAGACTAGTATTCCTACTAGGCCAGCTGGTTTTGCCGATTCATTTACGTCAGCTGATGGGAGATGATGAACGGTTTGACTCAAACGTTTGGGTGAGTGTTCTCTCTATATCTCTGTATCTCTTATCTATGTATATATATATCCACTATCTATTTATTATTTTATCTATCTGGTATCCATGTGCCTATTCACTCTATTTATCTCATATCAGTTTTTTTTTTTCTGTTTTTGGCTGGAAGAAACATGGATCGACAGTAGGGTCGCCGCCCTGTCCAACTGGTGATTTCAGATTCACCGCCATGTCCAGCCCATGAATCCTGGATTTTCTCTCTCTCACGTAGGCAACCCTTTCGTGGGGCAGACTGGGACGGCTTTCCCGTCTCTTCCTCTCCCTTTATATTTCACGTCAGTCTCAGTCTCTCTTGACCGGGAAACAGTGTTGTTGCATTTGGCTCCGTTTTGTTGTAGTTCTTGTCCTTTCTGGCAAAAAACGGTTGAAGTCCTGTAAAATATGTCAGCTTTTATGCAGTCATCTCTTTGGCCTTTGCTTCACTTTTCTACCAGGTCAAAAGTCAACGCCCATGGTGCCAAACGATTGGGCTACTTCGTGGGTCAACTTTGAAGTCAAAATACACTTTGACACGCTAAAAGTAGGGACAGTAGTCAATTGGTTTATGATAACATGCAATTTCATGTATTAATATCATGTTTTTTATACATTTCTTCTTTAAAATATAATCATAAATGTATGTTATCGTGATTTAAAATGATTAAAATGATAATTTTTATGTTAAAGAGAATATTCTTGATTTTTCATAAACTAGTAACATTTTATAAGCATTTAATGACATTGATTCATCAAAAATAATTTTTTCTAAAAATAAGAGATTTTTATTTATTTTATAAACTTTTTAGAGTTTTTTGGAATTTTTTAGAACTGTTTAAATCATTAAAAATGATATTTTAAAATAAAATTAATTTTTTAAAAAAAATAAATAAAGATAGGGAAAAAGAAAAAAGAGAAGAAGCTCTCTCTCTCTCTCTCCTTCCTTCTCTCTTTCTCTTTCCCTCTGGAATTTCTCTCTCTCACTTGGGGTAATCGCCCCATTTATCCCGTGTTTTGGGCTTTATTTTCGTTTTATCCCGTGTTTTTAAAGTTAGCCTAGTTTATCCCCAATTTGTCAAATCAGCCCGGTATATCCCATGTTTGTCACATCAAGCCCAGTGGATGTTGAGTGTGCTGTCGTGGACGGCCACGTCGGCGTGGAATCCACGTCGGACGCCACATCATCACGGAAAGAATCTTCCCCATTTATCCCGTTCGCCCCATTTATCGCCCCCCATTTCCAAACACTCCGGCGATTTTTATTTGGTATATTTTTTTCAAAAGCGATTTTCATCCATGTTTGTAAAAACAATTTCGAAATCGTTTTTAACAAGAATGATTTCGAAATCGTTCTTCAGAAAAACGATTTCAAAATTGTTTTTAACAAGAACGATTTCGAAATTGTTCTTCAGAAAAACGATTTCGAAATCGTTTTTACAAGAAGGGGTAATGATTCACTTGGCAATATAAGATGGGGCATTGTGGAAATTTACATTGGTAGAATTTTGTTCAAATTCTTGTTAAACTGGATATTTGTGATGGTTCAGCCTGATGAATGACAGGAATATGATTAGTATTCTTATTCGCCATTGACTAAACCTTTAAGGTCATATTTGTGTTCATTTTTTATCACTTATGTGTGTATTTCAAACACAAATCTGCAGGAGAAGGCCTTCGAAGAGAGCCAGAAATATAAAGAAGGAAAATACATCCTTGAAAAAACCAGGCTATTGAAGTAGGGTTGACCTCTCCCTTGGTGATTGGTGAGGGAAACTCTCTCTTTCTCTCTCTCAATCAATAATGTGGCATTGGTGTCTGTAATAGGAGATACATTTCTTGGAATTTAGTACGGGGCTTCAAAAGCGAGCTGTTCTCATGAGCAAAACTAATGATCCTTGGGAAATGTAATGTTGAAAGGTTTGCAAATATATTCACCAAACTCTTTTTGGCCCTTATTATTATATTTACGTTCTCCGAAAACTTTCAAAAGTGGCCTCATGTTATGCGATAAGTTTGAGGGGATTTATTGATTTGCATTTGCCATAAATTCCATTTGTTCATTTCATGATGATCTTTCTATGTCCAGGCGTCCAGGTCCTAAGATCTTTGACCGATCAATCAGTACAACCTCCAGTCCCACTTCATTTTCCTTTTCCTTGCGTCATTTTAACTCTCCCCCATTCTTTGCTTCAATTTTCCTTTGAGAATTACTTTTTCTAACGCACAATGACTATGTCCTGTTAGAATAGGGGGGAAGCTTGTAATTATCAGATCATAGTGTCTTTGTCGATTCCTTAGGTTTTGCGTGCACGTTATGTTTAAGACGTATTATTCTGAAATAAAATGAGAAATTCTTCGTTAGTCCTCTTTACTGGCCTAACCTTAAGTTTCGCACAGAATCAAATTCGCAAATTTTCTTTGGATTTGTTTTACTGATGCCATCTGTGCGCCTCCGTTTATCTGCCAATGTGCCATTATGCCAGAGTTTTTTCCCGATTAAGTCACTGTTCTTACCGACTCTGGGTATAACCCACCTACCTCACTGGATGACATTTTTAAGGACATAACTGATTTTTTAGAGAACGCATCTCCAAATTGAGATCTGAGCAACATTCAATATGTTTCCTGTGAGGGATCTTATCATCGATATTAATGCCATTGATCTCCCATGATCTTCCTTGGTGCATGACCAGCCTACTGTCTTCAACCTCATATGGAGGACATCTTAGACAAGGTGGAAGCCCTGACGACCAAAGGGGCCTTCACCTCTGTGTCGGACCTGCTCCTCTGTTTGTTAGAGTAGCTTCTCCATGTCACAAACCCAAAGAGCCAACTGCCTTCACTCCATTGCCCTCGCATACATTTTTCACTGTCTTCATCACTCTGAGCTGGCCGACCCCAGGTCCGTGGACTCTGTATAAAATCCAAGAAGTGTATCAGGCCCAAGCGAACTCTCAGGTCCCTCTGCCCACCAAACACGACATCTCCTCTACGGGTATGACTGTCCAATATCCGGACATCATACGGCGTCGAGCGATTCCGACAAACGGCGTCCATTGACGTTGGACATATATTGTATAATAAAATTTAACTTCAGAAAAACGATTTCGAAATCGTTTTTAACAAGAACGATTTCGAAATCGTTCTTCAGAACAACGATTTCGGAATCGTTTTTGAAAAATAAAATGATTTTCGAAATCATTTTCTTCAAAAACGATTTCGAAATCAATTTTTTTTTCAAAAACAATTTCGAAATCGTTTTAAAATAGAAGATTTAAATAAATAAGCCGTTTTAGATCAAAATGACAAAATTATAATTATAATTCTATGATTATCGTTTGAATTATAATTATAATTAAGGTGGGGGAGAGGAGATGGAGGGGGTGGGGGTGGGGGAGAGGAGATGGAGGGGTGGTGAGGCGAGAAATCTCCATATGATAGATATCAGATGATGATATCGAATACCAAATATCAATAACTGGGTTCGAATTGGACCAAGTGTTTATAATTTTTTTTTAATTTACATACTTTTGTGGCATGATTGTGGCAGCTCAATTTTGCTATTGTTTTTGTGGACACAGCTGCTTTCGTACTGTTCTTTGTGGACATCTAATTGTTTGTTCTACCTTACGTAAAGCTCAAAAGATGTAAGTATTCATTTATTAAGACTAATTCAGTTTTCAGTTGATATGATAGTATTTTTTTGTTACTATGTCAGTAAATTTTTTTATTATGTTTAAGGAATAGGGCTGGTGAGGCGAGAAATGTGGGTGAGTGTAGTTACGGTACTAATCAATATTTTGATTATTTACCAACTGAGGAGCAGGATGATTACGATAGCGATGAAGATTTTGATTACTTACTGGGTGAAGAGTCGAATGAAAGTGACAATTATACAAGTGACTCTGAAGAGAATGTTATTGAGTATGATAATGCGGAAGATGTGATTCTTAATGATACAGATGAGGAGTTCGAGAATGTAACGACTGTACAACGGTGCAAACGGTACGATCCTAGTTGCCCCATGAAGAAGATTAAATTTGAAGTAGGATTGAAATTTGAGTCGTCAGCCCAATTCTTGAAGGTTTTGAAGGACTATGCCTTATCGAGTGGGTTCGATTTTGGTTTGAAAAAGTCCTCTAAGCAAAAGGTTGAAGCGGTATGCAGTAAGCCTTGCCCATGGCGAGTGTACGCTAATTGGAGCCCGACAGAAGAGGGTTTCATCGTGAAGACAATGAATGATAGACATACGTGCACTCGGCCTGAAAGGAATCGACAGGCTACTTATAAGTGGATTGCAAGTCATTTCATCGAAAACTTTCGGATGAATTTGGATTGGCCCATTAGCGATATGCTGCGGGAGATCAACGAACAATTTGCAATCACTGTGAGTAGGAACATATGTTACAAAGCAAGATCTCTCGTGCGTAGGATGCTTGAGGGGTCCCTAATGAGCACTACCACTTGCTGCCGACGTACGTAGCAAAATTAAGAAGTGCTTACCCGGGTAGTACTTTCGAGATGATGCTTGACAGGGTCAGTCCTAATTCAGATATTATTTTTAGGAGACTCTATATATGCTTTAAGCCTTTGGCTGAAGGTTTTGTCAATGGATGTCGGCGATTCATTGGACTGGACGGATGCTTTTTGAAGACTGAAGCGAAAGGGCAACTAGAAAGTGTCGTGGGAAAGGATGGGAACAACCAGATGTTCCCAATTGTTTGGGCTGTGGTCGAAGGAGAAAACGAAGACTCTTGGAGTTGGTTTATCCAACATCTTTTACATAACTTAAACATTTCTGATAGTAACGGTTGGACAATTATGAGTGACCAACAAAAAAAGGTCTATGCCAATACGGTAGCGTCCTTAATGCCATATGCGGAGCACAGAAATTGTGTTGTACACATCCTAGAAAAGCTGGAGGAAAAAAAGGGACATTCGGCTGAGACATTGAGGAATATGTTTTTGGAAGACAGTCAAGTGCACTGATCTGAAGAATTTCAGTCTTCCCTCGGGGAGATGGCTTCAATGAGTGCAGAGGCCGCTCATGATTGCGTAGCCGTAGGTGTACACAAGTTTTTGCATGGCACACATTGATGAACGGGTTGAATGTGAGTCAATTGATAACAACATCAGTGAGACCTTCAATAGTTACATCTTGCCATACGAGGAAAACGTATAATAGACATGTTGGAAAGTATTAGGAAAGCACTCATGAAGAGGATGGCCAGGGAAAAGTGATTTATTTTTAATACCTCCGACCAGATATGCCCACGCATTAGGAACTTGCTCGAAGAGAACATAGTGCAGTCTAGGAGATGCACTTGTATACCCACGGCCATGATCAATTCGAAGTTACGATATTTGGCAACGATTATGTCGTCGACCTGCGTGCACGACAATGTAGTTGTAGATATTGGGCTATAAGCGGTATTCCTTGCCCCCACGCCATCGCATGCATCCATTGGAGGAGGAATGACCCTAGCAAATTTTGTCAGCTGGTTGGTATAAGAACGAGAAGTACATGACGACATACCGCACGGGTATACCACCAAAGCACCGAATAAGAAAACAGATGGGACGAAGTTCAAAATACTTTTCTAGTGTTCCCTCGTATTGTCACAAGAAAATCGGGGAGGCCAAAGATAAAGAGAAAGATTGACATGGTTGAGAGGCTAGATGCTAATCGGACAATGATTACGAGAAAAGGCGTGAAGAAGCAGTGCTCTCTTTGCCAACAATTTGGTCACAATCAAAGGAGATGCCCCCACAGAACTAATCAAGCTACAGACATGGTATGGATTAAACCCAATTTTACACTCCGTAAAACTTCTTTGAATTTATTTATCCACGAAAAAGTTAACGTCTTCTAAGCAAATCTTCAGGATGCAGCTGGCACTCGGCCCTAACGGTAGGCATGATCTCGACTCTTGAATTTTGTGATCGATTCTTGAATTTTTCTTCTTCCGAACGAGCACTAATTCGTTCTTCTCAAAGATCTGCGCCAGAGAAAATGTTAGCCACGAGAAAGAACGAGCACTTTTTTCCGCTCTTACTTTTCTGATTGTTTATTTGTATATTCTCAGTTCGGGGTCGGTTCCGTCGCTTCTAAGTTCTTCTCTACGACCGTGTTGAGATCACCCGGTTGTGTTGAATTTTCAATTTTGGATGCATGGTTTGTGAAGGTACTTGGATGCGTACAAAATTTCTTTGTTTTCTTGGGCTTGCATTTAATTTTCAATATTGCATGCATGGTTTTGTGGAGGTTCCTGGTTGGCTACACAGTTTCATTTGTTTCTTGGGTTGTGTTAATTTTCAATGTTCGATGCATGGGTTTGTGAATTTGTCTGGGAGGATACAGAATTTCCCAAAGTAGAGGACGATTACAAGCAGATGATGGAGCTGAAGAAGCGGGCAGAGATGGCAGATATTGCAAAATCTCAGGCATGCCCACAAGAATTCATTACTTTCTCTCTCTACCCAACATGACTTGCTCGTTTGGCAGTTTCTGGCTACTGTTTCGCATGAGATCAGGACACCTATGAACGGGGTTCTCGGTAAAAATCTGATATTTGAATGAATTAGACATTTGGACTGTTACGGGAAGTTAAAAAATTCATCTTTTATTTCAAGGGATGCTGCAAATGTTAATGGACACCGATTTGGACCTGACACAACAAGACTACGTGAGAACGGCCCAGGCGAGCGGTAAGGCTCTAGTGTCTCTCATCAACGAGGTGCTCGATCAGGCCAAGATAGAGTCAGGCAAGCTTGAGCTCGAAGCCGTCCGTTTTGATCTGAGAGGAGTTCTAGACGATGTGCTCTCTCTCTTCTCCGGTAAATCTCCGGTAAATCTGGCCCATCTATCTCTCTCGCTGTCTATCCAGACATTCTTTGTAGCTATCGACATCTCTCTCTCAAGCTCTCATTTTGTTTCTCTTTACTTATCATTTCTTTGAAATTTTGTTTCTCTTTCGCTGGCTCTCACTTCATTGAAATTTACTTATCATTTATTCTCATCCATGAACGTGTTTTTGGGTGTTTCAGGGACTGAATGGCTGAGAATCTAACGGCTGAGAATTCGCCCGTCGTCGTCTTTGGCGGTTCCTACGGCGGAAGTGAGAAGACTCCAGCTTTATGTTTTTTTTTCTGTTCTCTTTCTCACATTCTCTCTCTACTTCTCTCTCTCATTTCCAGTGTTGGCGGCGTGGTTTAGGCTGAAGTATCCGCACATTGCCGCAGGAGCTGTGGCTTCCTCGGCTCCCATCTTATATTTTGATGATATAACTCCTGCAGCGAGTTTCTACGATGGTGTCTCTGAAGACTTCAAGGTACAGTCATTAATGGGGTAATCAGATTCTCTCTGTACTTCTAGATACTAATGACCCGCATTCTTTTTCTCTCTAACCACAAAAGGACGAGAGCTCGAATTGCTTCGAAGTAATAAAGAGTAGCTGGCAGGAGCTGAGGTTGAAATCCGCTGGAAAAGATGGCTTGGCCGAGATCAGATTCGTAAGATTTGGAAGAGAGTCAGATATCTATTCCCTGGAAAGATATTTTAATATTCGTAAGATTGACAATTTTTAACAAACAAATATTTTTGGGGTGAAGAGGGTTGGTGGCTACAGCAATGGATCGTTCAACAGCTTGGATGAAGTCAACTTTCTCAACAACAGACTTGTAAGATCTCCCTGCCAACAATGCTGCTTCATTGACCAGGTTCGCCAGGTCTGCTCTGCATAAGTGAAGAGACTAGTATGACCAGGGAAGAAGCACAACTAAGAATTCTGGGTTGTTTCCCATGGCGAGACATAGAAAACTCAATGCACCCCTGTGAAACCAGAGTAGTCATGGAGGCAATTTGGCTGAGGTTCACGTCGGTACCCGAGAGGAAGCTCCTTCTTGGACACATGAACATTGAGGATGGCCTCTCTCCCCGCTCTATCGGGAGTCTCCACCTGTAAAATATCATTATATTTTTTTAAATTCTCAGACTTTATTCCGACTGGAATACATGTAACAGAACAAAAGCACGGACCATGACAACTCAGTCAAACCTCCCGGCGACGAAGAGCGGGATCTAGAACATCGGCACGATTGGTCGCCCCAAGAACAATGACAGCAGAATTACTGTCAAACCCCGTCCATCTCTCGAAAGATTCAATTCATTGATAAATTTAGTAGGCCTTGAATTATTTAGGCATTTTTAATGGGTAGAGAGAAAGTTTCATTTGCTCTCACGAGTGAGCAAACTGGTTAAGGGTCTGCTCTAGCTCGTCATTGCTAACAATGCGGAAGCGTCCCATCGCGGGATTTGGCCACCGCATCAATCGAAGGAGATAACAAAAAAACAATAAAAATGCATATGGGTTTAAATGATGATTTTCAATAGACAACATGATTATTATTACTTCATCTATGAAGATAATAGAAGGGGCCTCCTTCTTGGCCCTGGAAAAGAGATCTTTGACTCTGGAAGCGCCCATTCCAACATAAAGTTCAACAAACTCGCTGGCAGAGCAGCTTATGAATGGAACTTCAGCCTCCCCAGCCACTGCTTTCGCCAATAGGGTTTTACCCGTCCCGGGAAGCCCCACCTACATACAGAGACCAATAATTAGAATCAAAATAACATAAAACGTTTTCTAAAAAGATACAAATTGATTAAAAGTGCACCAGAAGAACTCCACGAGGAGGGCGAGCTCCCAGACGTAGGTACCTGTCTGGATTACGGAGAAATTCCTGGCATTGGGTTAAAAAAAAATTAAAAGATATCTCCACAACCATGAAATATAAACTTAAGATACCACGATTTCTTCCAGCTCCTCTTTTGCCTCGTCAACGCCTGCTACATCAGAGAAGGTGATGATATCAGACAGCTTTGACGATTTACTGCCCCCGGAGGATGAAGGCTTGCGATGTCGCAGCTGACCAGTTGTGTGCTGGAAGATATTATACACGTTCATCGATTAATGAGTCATATTAAAAATAAATGATTAAAAACCAGGGAAAATGAAATTAAAGGAAATTCGACTTCCGCAATACCTTGTAAAAACGATTTCGAAATCGTTTTTTTGAAGAACGATTTCGAAATCATTCTTGTTAAAAATGATTTCGAAATCGTTTTTACAAACAGGGATGAAAATCGCTTTTGAAAAAAACATACCAGATAAAAATCGCCGGAGTGTTTGGAAATGGGGGGCGATAAATGGGGCGAACAGGATAAATAGGGAAGATTCTTCCCGCGATGATGTGGCGTCCGACGTGGATTCCACGCCGATGTGGCCGTCCACGACAGCACACTCAACATCCACTGGGCTTGATGTGACAAACATGGGATATACCGGGCTGATTTGACAAATTGGGGATAAACTAGGCTAACTTTAAAAACACGGGATAAAACGAAAATAAAGCCCAAAACACGGGATAAATGGGGCGATTACCCCCTCTCACTTGCTATTTCTCATTCTCTCTCCCTCCGAGATTTCTCTCTCCTCGTGCCTCTCGGGACAGAAATTGTTTCCGTCGAAAGGAGAGGCACGAGGAGAGGCTCCGCGTCCTCTCTCTCTCCCCACACGCACATCTTTTCCTCCCCTCTCTTGTGCGATGGAAACCAATTCCGTTGCGCGTGCCTTGTCCTCTCTTTCTCTTCCTTCTTCTCTCTTGAGTGATAGAATTTCTCTTGAGTGATAGAATGCCTTGTCCACTTTCTCTGCACGGTATCTTTGTGTCTCACTCTTCTGCACGCGCAAATGTGCACGAAAGGGGACGAGGAGGAGATGCTACGTTCTTCCTCTCCTCCTCCACTCTCACCCTCCCTCGCACATCTCTTTTCTCCCTCTCGTGTGCGACGGATTTCTCTTCCATTGCACGTAAAATTTATCGCACAAGACGTCTTTGCAAGAGACGTTCTTCCTCTCTCTCTCTCCTCCCTTCTCCATTTCGTCCTATCTCTCTTTCCTTCCAATTCACGCTCTGTTGCGCGTGAACGAATGGAAGAGGAGAATGAAATTAAATCAACAATCCACATTTTTCTAAATTAAAAGCTTGTTATCCGACATTCTTGATAGAGTTAGGAGTTAAAATTGTATAGGCATGATCGTCATTTCAAGATATACGAATCTCTTTAGACTGATTTAAATTCTAAGATGAAAAAATTAAGATTCTAAATGTTTTATTGTGTACGTCTATCCATATTTTCATCATGAATCCTTAGATTAAAATTATTTTCCATCCATATTTTCTATTTTCTCATTTTCTTTATTAATATTTTCATATTTTCAAACTCAAAAGTCACTTTTCTACCATTGATCAAAGGTTTTTGATCTTTGAAAGGAGTTTGAAAGCATCTGATCGATTCATTTCATTCATGTCAACATCTTCTTCCTTTCATTGATCATCTCTACTCTCAGAATCTAAAAATATGAAAAAAAAAATTCTTGATTTTAATCTTTTAGCCTTCCTCCTTGTGGATTCGACTTCAACTCACCATTGTTCTAAATTGAAATCTAAATTTAAAGAGTTGAGTATAATTTTTTGATATGTTATTTTTGTACATTCAACGATCGTATTTTTATATATATTGGTGTATCATCACGAACGATATGGAACAAATCAGCCCACACTTAGTAGACATCCCTCATCCCTCTTATACAAGCATCAGAGGCAAGGCTTTTTTCTGTCCACTCTCTCTTGCAATGCCTAGGGAGAGAGTGATTTCTTTATATCCCTCTCCCGTCGTGGCCGGCTAGAGGGGAGGGTGGTGATTTCCACCCTCACTCTACTTGATGGTGAGGGTAGTGGTGAGAGAAGAATAATTTGCTTCCCCACCTCTCTTTATCCCTCTTCTTTGTTGAAGAGAGTCTCATTGGGGTTTGGCGTGTGGGAGGGGAGGGGGGAGTTTGGCTTCCTCCATACAACAATGAGGAAGTCTGCCTATTGGTTAGTGTAGTTGCTTGCTCCCCAATGAGAATCTGACCACATGCATATGTTCTTCGTTTTTCTCCCTGATGCTCAAAATTTCTATAGCTACTAGCTGGAATTTTCATTGTTCCCACTAAAGTTTATCGCAGATCTTAGCTGGCAGGACGGAATAACAAAACTCTAGGCTAATCAAGAACAATTCAGGAAAATTCTCCAAATGCCCACCTCTTCCGTCTAATAGGAGGTAGGTCACAGGGTTTTGATGAGATTGGTTTTCGGAGGTTTCTTTGTTTAAGCCAGTATATATGGAAATAAGGTTCAACGATCACATTTAGTCTTAATTTCAATAAAAATAAAGTATTCTTACATTTCAATTCAAAAAGAGAAATATAAAAATACTAAAACTATGAAAAGAAAATTATTCATCTTCAACAAGTTCTTTCACAGCATTATCGATTTCATCCGCATATACCCAAGATTTTAAAGTTATCAAAATCAAAAGAGTTCCTGGAGAGCTCGATGTGCAAACTAAGAGAAACCCCTTTGCTAGAATTACAAGTTTGTGGATATTTTTTGAACCCAATTTTACACCATTATTATAGAGCATCAAGATAAGAACCTCAAATTGAAATTCATGCAAATAATTAAATATTTTATCAAATATAAGTTTTTCTAATAAGACACTCATGTTCCTATTCCTTTTTCGCTTGATCAATTCAACCACCATTTTTTAAGAGGTTGTAAAGTTAGTGGCATTATACTTTGAGAGCAAGTGATTGATGTTAGCAGGGCAAGTACCAATTGAAGCAAATGTTTTATGTTTTTCATGTTATACTCTCGCTCATCAACTAGAATATATTCAAGTTTCAAAGATGGATTTAGCATTGCAGTCATAGGGAAGATCAACTTTCTTTGACCTCTAGCTCATATTTAAGTAACGTTGTCTTTATCACACTGTACACTCCTTTGAGTGACATTGATTGCTCTATGCTCATGTTGGCCCCACTGCTCCTCGATAAGGGTTATCCATGCCAGCCATTGATGTTTTTAACTTATATAACAAAATTTTCAATATAGAAGTAACATTAGGTGATGTTATGGCCTTTGACTTAGAGAATACCTCTGTCCTTGTGAAAAGCTAAAAGTTTATCTACAAACATCTTAAGAAGATTGCATTCTTTAGATATGATTAGGAAAAATTCTTTTGACATCCCATTCAACACCTTCTTCTCCCATCCCACTTGGGATGTGATAATCATTGTCTATGTTGAATTTTACTTGGTGGGGACATTTATCAAGAACAAGTTTTTGAAGCCGATGAAGCATTAATCCAAATATTCTTCGTAACTCTCCTTCATCTTTTTTACACTCTTCATAATCCTCACTTTCTAAACATATTGAAGTCAAGGATGGATTACCCAACTCCTTTCACACGTCCTTGAGTGGCTAGGTTGGGAAGATGCACTACACATGGCACATGGTGCTGCTTGGTGAACATTGATCCACTATCATTCAACATTTTTTCAAGATTTTCAACACTATCTTGATACTGCTAACGTTATTAGTTACGATAACAAAAACCTTATCATAAAAATAAAAAAATTACGATTATAAATTTAAGATTAATAAAACAAAAAGGTAAAAAGCTGCTTATCTTTTATGTGAGTATCAAACTCTTCCTGCACACGATGTACCACCTCTACCAAAATTGCACCTTGATGTGATGCACCCAGCTCTTCAACGTCGAGCACTTGTTGATGAAGTCTCCACATATCATCAATATAATGTATCATGATCCCAATAAAATGTAACATTATTTGTTGTTGTATAAGCTTCTATTATAAGGGAGACTCTTTCAATTGGTCAAAATAATTATTGTAGCTTATCCCTTTTATCTTCAAATATTTTCTCTGTCCCTCGTCTTCTAGACATATTGCTAGGAATATAGGCTTCGCTTTGTACCAAGTATTTTATAAAAAGATTTTAATTTTATGATAATGTAATAGCATAAAATGTGTATTTGTCTTTTAAATTGATGACAATTAAATCTATGCCCTCTTTCTTTGTTTGCTTTGGGTTCATGAAAATTTGGAAGTCTTTGAAAAATAACTTTTTGAAGGATTAGGAGAACTATATGGCATTAGCTTCTTATAAATATTTGTATGGAACTTTTCCAAGTGCTTCCATGACTTAATTGTGATACTGCTTTTGTCCCTCTTCGCTTTTACATCTTTAAATAGGATGGCTGACAAGACAAATCTGCACGATTGTTGAAAACATGTGAATAAGTGTCAAAATATATTCCAAAATCACTAATTTTTTTGAGAAATAATTATGAATTAGATAGTATAGTGATGAATAAGGGTCAAATCCATGGAGAATTAAATTATTTTTTAGGTGTTCTTCAAATTCAATCAAATCAGATGATGAATTGAGGTGAGAAATTAGCAATTTTGATAATTTAGAAAGATAACTTCAAGAAAAATCCACGGAATAATAAATAACTCGATTTGGATCAAGATTCATGGAGAAATTAAGAAGCAAAAATCAGATAGAATTTCCGAATGCGAAGAGAGAGAAAACCAAAATTAAATCTAAAATTATCCTAATCTATAATTCAAATTAAAAGAGAATGATACAAGACAAAAATATTAGGATGAAAACCCATAATCTAACTCAAAGTCACGCTCAAATTGATCAAATTGATCGATGGATCAAGGGCTTTTCATTCCACAAGTTTGAGGACAAAATTTGATATTCAAGAGGCGATTTCTCCCTATTCTTTTGATGAAATCTTGATTTCAAACGCTCCTTGGATGCGAAAATGAGTGTAGAAGAGGAAGAAATCAAGAGATTCAAGGATTGAGATGTCCAAACAGTTTGATAGCTCAAAACATCCATGAATGGTTTACATCGTTGAAGAACATGTGTACTTATAGGCTAAATTGGGTGTGGCCGTTGGATTTGGCTCTTCATCTTCAAACGACGGCTCAGATGTAATGCTTGGATGTGAATCATTGCCAATAAAGTAGCCTCCGTTCGATCCAAGATGGAGCGCTCAAATTTTTTCACGTCGCGCATGAAGAAGAAGCGTCGCGTGTCGCGTCTGTCCGATTGTGAATCAATGTATAAGATGTCGACATGCATCCACCGAAGTCCATAGAGCACATTTAATCTCAATCATTATAACTCTTCAGATAAATAGTTGAGATTTAATCATTTTAAAATGAATCATCGCCAAATCAAAGTGCGCCTTGTACCCCCTTACGTAAGTCATGATTGACAATTTCGATTAAGTGCACGAATCGAACGCTTCTCGTCGTGCCATGTGACCTGTGAAGATATTTAAAAATAAAGATAGTCCCACATGACAAAAATAAGTGTGATTCAACTGGTATATAACATATGCGAATTAATGGGCTTAGCTTATATCCTGAAAAGGATGCTTAAACCACTTATATGCTTATATGATTAAACACACACACGCACACACGTGCACCCGTGCTCACACACATACACACACATACGTCGCCACATGGTGACGCCCTTTCCATGTCAACGCGCGATATAAAACCATTTTTTATTTTTAAAAAATAAAAATAAGTCTAAATAAATTCAAAAAAATTTCATAAAAATCCCTTAAAATTAGAAAATTCATAACTTTCAAAACACAACTCCAAATTAATCCAAATCTACTTTGTTGGATCAAAAATTAAATAATATATCATTTTAAAAAGTCAAGTTTAATAAATTAAAAAGATAATAAATTTTTATTTCAAAAAAATACACTCATTTCTTCTAGAAAATAAAACTTAGAAAAATAAATGAGTGTATAAAAGGTAGTTTCTCTTATTATTTAATATTAAAACCTAATCATAATCTCAAATCTAGATGAGAATAATCTACTCTAAAGTATAATCTTAATTATGTATAATTATCTTAAAAATGATGCATTTTGATATTATAACTTAAAAATGTATGAAATGATAGATATGCACTTAAAGTATGATAACATGCATAAGAATGGAATGTTTTATGCCTAAATTTGCATTAATAATCACATAATTACATGTAGAAAATCACATGATATCAATGGCTGCCTTACAAAAATTTTGTAAAGATACTCATCATTCGTGATCTTCATCAAATGTACTATGTCTTGTGAGGCTTTTTTATATTGTAAAGAGCTGGCATTTCTAGAAACAAATGTTGATGTCTCATTTGATTCTATTGAAAGAAAACAAGATCAACATTAGTAAGCCTTATCTTCAATGGATTATACAAGATCATGCATTTTTTTGTAGATCAATTTAAAATAAAATATACCTTATCTTCAATGGATTCTATCAATACAATTGATATTACTATTAATAATGATTTTTTTAATAATATAAAACCTAAAACATATGACAAAAATTAGATTAAAAATAAAAGTTCTTTAATGATTCTTTCTGCATTAGACTAAAAAAATACGATTTCAAAAACTAGCTCTCTTTTAAACACTCTAATTCTCTAGCTCTCTCACTCTTTCGAGCTCTTGATTTCTAAGAATAGTTAAAGAAGATGTCAAATCCTATGTCAAAATGATTTACTCTATGTCAAAATTACTTTAATCTATGTTTAAATTAATATAATCTATCACATCACTATAGTGAAGGAGTAGAAGTGGTTGTCTTGGGTCAGGAGGTGAGAGTATTGGAGCATTTATCAATTAGTGTTTGATGGAGTTGAAAGCTTTCTATTTCATCCCATATTATTCGGCTTTGATTCAACAAATTTTATTTTCATTGAATTTTAATATCACAACAATCAATATAGTTATGATTCAATGGGTCGTGAGTAACACATGGGAATCTGCCAATCAATTCAGGCCAAACTTTGAAGAAAGCTAAAAAGAGCAGGTCGAGTCTGTACCACCATAGAGAAACTTCAACATCTACATATGATCTATATTATGGGATCTTAGGTCGATAACTTTTCAAAATTTTGATCAAAACATCAAATGCAGCGGAATTCATTGAATCAAATATTCAAAAACATTGAGGCACCAAGAACAGATGATCCTATCATCTAATATGTATGAGAAAACATACTTACAGGTTTTATTGAAGGAGTTCTTGAAGCTATTCAAGTGTCTAGCCTCTAGCAGTATCCACAAGGTCTCCAGATAGTTGGATCTCCTCTTCAGAGCTCTTCACCAAGAGAGAAAGAGAAGAAAAGAGAGAATTCCCACAAGGCTTGCATGGGTACTGATAACATGCTAATTAGACATAATAATACATGATTATTGATGCATATTAAGGCATAAAAGCTTTCATTCCTATGCATGTTATCATATTTATGAGTATTTATCTATCATTCTATTAAAAGTCATTATAATCTTAAAATACTTTAATTTAGGGTTAATTGTGATGAATTAAAGATAAATAATTTTATAAGCCATCTTTACTTGAGATTATAAGTGGTCTTTAAAGTTAAATAATGAGAAAATTCATTTTTATAAACATTCATTTAATTTTCTAAAGTTTAAATCTTAAAGAAATGAATATATTTTTGAAATAAAACTTAAATCTCTTGTTATTTATTAAATTTGACTTTATAGAATGATAGATAATTAAATTTCTGATCAAATGAAAGAAATTTTAATTAATTTGAAGTTATATTTTGAAAGTTATGAATTTTCTAATTTTTAGGGACTTTTCCAGAATTTTTCTGAATTTTTAATGAATTTCTAACGATTTTTCAGAATTAAAAATCATTTTTTCTCATTTAAAATTGATTTTCCAGAATATTTAAAAACGCGCAGGTGGCGTGGCGCGATCAGAGCCATCCGATCGATCGCGATCAACGATCGCGATGAGGAGGCGACGTGGCAGCGTGTGGGAAGTCCGATCACGCGTGTGATCTTAGTCGTCGATCTTCACTTAAATCCATGGGCGCACGTGGCTTAATCGGGGTACACCAGATGCGTCTAATCTCGACCGTTGATCGCGAGAAATATAACGGTCAAGATTTGATCACAAAGAAACGCATCTAATGCATCTGATCACGATCCAACGGCGACCGTTTCAAGGCGTTTAATAACGCGCGTTGATGTGGCTTCATCTCGAGCGTCCAATCACGATCCAACGACCATGACTTAACGGTAATGATTCGCGATCAAGCGTTTCATCAAAGCCATTGATGCGTTTAATCGGATGGTTACGCCCAAATGTCTTATAAATTGAGATGTTCTTTCGATTTGTAAAATATTTGAGAGCAATTCAATCAAATTGAACCGTTTAGACACAAAATCTCTTGAATCTCTTGATCCCAATCGCTTCTAGACTCAATTCCGCGTCCATGGAGTGCTTAAGATCAAGATTTGGGTGAAAGAGGAGGAAGAAATCGACGCTTGAACTCCACGAATCGCGATTTTCAGATTTTGATAAATAATCTTGATTCTGGTAATTAATTAGCTTAATCCAATCGTAATTGTGGGTTAGTGTAAGCGGTTGTACCTAATCTATCGTCTATTAGTATTTAATTTCCATTTAGAATTGTTAATTTAAGTAATTGAGAGTTTATTTTCATTAATTTCATGACTTCAATTTTCAAAAAATACCTCTCATTGTGATCTTCAATTTCTCCACGAAATCAAAGTCAAATTCAATGATTTTTGATTCCGTGGAATCATCTTGAAGTTCTCTTTCATATTATACCATTTTCCCCAATTTCTATCATCGATTCATCGTCCGATTTGATCAAATTTGAAGAGATCATCAGAAATTTCTCTAATTCCCTGTGAATTCAACCCATATTTACCATTATACCCCTCAATTCAAGATATTTTCATTAAATTGGTAAGTTTAGACTTTATTTTGACACGAGACCGTGTGCAAGTGACGACCTCGTTGTCTCGTTCCATCAGGTACCTTGAGTTGTGGTCGTTCTCCCCCTATTTATAGACATTTGGTATGAGGATTTTTCATTAAAAACCCTCATAATTATGTTTATATCTATTAACATCTATAGACCTTATGTGTGTGACCCTCTAGGTCCATATATCTCACTAGTTAATAACTCTATAGACCAAATAACACCTTATTGGTCAACCTTAATTAATTATCCACATCCACTTATAGATTAATTAATCAAGGATCGGTTTAACCCAATCTATAGGTTGAGTTGCCAGCCCGTTGGGTGTCAAGCTACACCACGTACACTAGGAGATATGGAGTATGTTATAAGTCACTTATAGAACCTTCCCGTCATCGATTACCATGTATGTATAATCCTTCATCCACATTAGACTTATGAATGACTTAGGGTATGGTCAACTGTCAAACCCTAATTGGTCACTCAAGTTAGTACTGATGCGTGTAGAAATCATCGAGAACTCCTTCTCCGATATTTCTAATACCTTGGCCAAGGATTTCATCGCATCTCATTATTTGAGTCAATCTCCTCAAATACCGAGGGTGGATGATCTCATCTTGATCACACAATCATCTTCGTGGACTTCATGTTGTATCCAATATATGATGTTTTAGATATCTCGTGGCTAGGGATTCATAAGTCATAATCAAAACACGATTATCCATCCACAAGATGTCTTTGGTGTCTCAAGTCAAAGGACCACATACACAACCATGACATCAATCAACCTGATTGACAATTAGGTATAATACCATTCAGGGATTCATACGGATCATTTCAGTGAACTCTTTCTCCAAAGAGCACCCACTATCTATCCTTAGTGTCTCCACACCGATGGCTATAGGATCAGTCATACTCATCATATGAGTTGGATTAGATAGTGTTATTCTTTCCAGATAATTCGATCTCCTTCTCAAATATCCCACGAATAGGAATGTTTGAAACATATGTTTAAAGACTAGTGATCACTATATTATGATCTTATCATAATTCACTTAGTCATTACATACGCTCCTGGACTTCATTGCAAACATCACACAATAATGAAAAATGAATAAATTTCATTTCAATGAACATAAACAAGATACATGAAAGTGTGATTGGCTTATAGGCCACATAATATCCATCACTATCTACTGCGATGACCTCCTCTTTGTCAAAGGACGCCCGAAAATCATCCACCTAAATTAAACTTTAATCTCTCTCTCTCTCTCTAAATTGTCATTCTATTTGTAGAAATGGAGATTTGGCTTCCTATATTGTTAGCAGTCTCTCTCCCCCTCTCCTTGTTGGTAACCCTCCTCTCTTCTTGCTTCCTCATTGATGGTAGCAGCAGCCCCCTTGTTGAAAACAATACTTGTGGTCATTATCCTCACTGTTAGTGACACTATCAACCCCTTGTTGATTGGTTACAATTGATGTTCATCAATTTTATCAATCAATCACAATTTGCATAACGGTAGAACCTATTACCCATGAACTTAATTTTGGATACAAACAAAATAGATCGTGCATTTTATTCTATGAACATGATTTTAGATATTAATTTTTGTTTCTTCAAGATCCTAATGATGAAAACTTGGTGGCTTTTGATAATGAACCATGTGGAGAGGTTTTCTTGCCAATGATATCGAGTGCTTGTTCTCAATGTCTCCCAATAGATCTCAAAAACTCACGATGAAGATAATTGATTCAAGTCTTCGTGAAGAATGATTTATGAATTTTCATAAAAGCAATTCAAGAAAATCATAAGAACATGATGATGATTGTGATTGGATTAGAGATTTGAGAAGAATACCAAAAATTATATAACCAAAGATAGTAATTAGGGCTTGTGGAGATAGAGATATCTAACATTTAAATGTCATATACTTATATGTGTGTAATGTGTGGCTGTGTGGGACAAAAATTTTGTCCTACATGTTTTTCATATTTTTTTTAGAGGCTACTAAGTTCTATATAAGCAAGATTGGAGCTGAGAGGGTTTTGAATCTACAAGTGCATTCTGCCCAATAACCCATTTGTCCTAGAAATTCAGTCCAATACCAAATCCGCATGCGAGCTCTGTTTGAATTTAGATCAAGACCGTCAAGGCCTATTTTGAAAGACTAACAATCTTGATTTGATCTAATTGATCGATTTTCAATCGGTTTCTTGTTGATCCCTAGGGGGAAAGAAACTCTCGTTCTCTTTCCTTCTAAGGCTCTCTCTTGTAGGACAGGCCTATGGATGCACCTATTTCGGTCAAGCGAAAAAGGTCCCAACAAAAAGTTCTAAATGAGGACCAAATGTTCTCTAACCACACTCTTACTTAAAGAAATTGATCATGATATTAATGAAGAAAGAAATAAACCAAACATTAAATGATCCTTCTTCTCAAAGAAGACACAAATATCTTTGGATCAACATTAAAAGGAGAAAGAAACTCTTCTAACCACTTTAGATCAAGGTCTTTTTGCATTTTTCTTCTTCTTTAAGAACACCTTGCTCTCGAAGGAGAGTCTTTCTTCTACCTCTATACCCCTAGGAAAGGGCACCTGCCCTTGATAGCAGCCTCCCTCCTACTAAAAAAGAGCCCTAAGAAATAGTAAGCTAAAGAGAATGAACAAGTGAGAGAAATACCCCAGCCATTCGGTTCTATCTCATGATTATTTTAAATCTAGGACAGAGGAGAGAGAGATTAAAATAAAGAATCCCTAAAATTAAGGTCTTAAATGGGCTCACATTTACATATATTCCAAACACCTTATGTTTCAGCCTATAGATGCAAGGAGGCCATCTCAGTGCACTCAAGGAATAGTCATTCCAAGAGATTGTCGACATATATCTTGCTTCATCTTAGGTAAGTTCTTAGTCATCATATTTGCACTATTTTAATCTATGTGGATCTTACTAGGTTAAAGTTTTTTCTCTTGAAATGCATATCTAATCCAATGATAACACTTTTGAATATGCTTGGTCTTGGAATGAAATGTTGGATTTTTTTCACAACAAGATAACACTCTGATTATCTTAATAAACAACATATCTCTCTTGTTTGAGTCCCAGCTCTTTGCAATATTCTTTTTATAAAAAGAAACTCCTTGACAAACTTCTATGATTGCAATATATTCAGTCTCTATGGGGAAAATGCACACAATTTTACAACTTGGATTGTCATGATACAACTTCCCTTGCAGAATTGACAACCTACCCAAAAATAGACCTCCTTGTATCACTATCTCCTGACAAATCAGCATTTTTACAACTAGCAAGGACTAGTTCTCCACCTCCAAAAGTTAGATGAAGTTTGGAAATCCATCATATATATCAAAGAATGCACTTCACGATGTTCCAATGCTCCACCTTGGCATTTGCTAGAAATCTACTCACAAAACTCGCCGCAACTGCGATGTCCAGCTTTGTGCACACCATTGAATACACCAAACTTTCAACTAATTTAGAATTAGCAATCTTCTTCATATTTTCTTTCTCTTCATCACTAGATGGGCTTTATTTTGAAGAGATTTTGAAATGGATTTCAAAAGGAGAACAAACAAGTTTGGAATTATTGATACCAAACCTTTCAAGCACCTTGTCAAAATATATTTCTTGTGATGGCCATATCAATTTGGATTTTCAATCACAAATTATTTGCATGCCAAGAAAATGATTTTTCGGTCCCAAATCCTTAATTGAAAAATAGTAACTCAAATCCCTCTTCAACTTTTTGATGTTAGACAGAAATTTTCCAAGGATAAGCATATCATCAACATATAATGAGAGAGTAGAAACTTCCCATCAAATCACTTGATGTAAAATACAATAATCAAGGACAATACATTTGTATCTAGTTTCAAGCATAAATGAATCATTATATTTTTACCGCTAACTCATAGCTTGTTCAAGGCCATAAAATCTTTCTTCAACTTACAAACAACTTCTTTTTTGCCTTTGAATTTAAAACCTTTTGTTTTCTCAATGTACAATTCCTCCTCAAAGTCACTATAGAGAAATGTCATCTTGACAACAAGTTTCTTGACCTCCAAGTCCATGCTAACAGCCATACCAAAAGCAACCACAATAGAAGACATCTTAATAACTAGAGAAAATATTTTGCCAAATTTGATACCTTGCTTTTGATTGAGGCCCTTCACAAACAACTTGACCTTATACTTTGGTTGAGAATTATCATCTTGAACCTTCAACTTAAAGATCCATTTGTTCTTTTGTAAATGTAGGAAGTCCTATGTATGGTTTTCTTGCAAAGAATTCATTTCGTCATACATCATTGCTAACCACCCGCCCTTGCTCAATACCCATGGCCTCTTTATAGCTTTCTAGATTTCCATCATTTACAAGTATGAAAAATTTATCTAGAGGATATCTTACTTAACGTTGATACTCTCTAGAAGACCTTCTTGGTGTTGGGATCTGAGATCAATGAGCCTTCGAAAATTTTATCAAAACATTGAGCATAGCATAATATATTAAATCAAATATTCAAAACACCAAGGCACTAATAATCGATGATCTTGGCTATACTATGTATATGAAAACATACTTATAGGGTTCACTTGAAGGAGTTCTCGAAGCTCTTCTAGTGTCTATCCTCTAGCGATATCCACACGATCTCCAAATGGTTCAATCTCCTCTTCAAAGCTCTTTACCAAGAGAGAAAGAGAAGAAAGGAGAAAATTCTCATAGGGCTTGTATGGACACTTACGACGCATATCTGCAAAGTTTTTGAAAAACATAAGGATAAGCGTCAAAACAATTAAAAAAACACAAATTTAAGATTAAAATCATGAATTAGAGCGTATAGAGGTGAATAAGGCTCGAAATCCATGGAGAATTAAGGTATTTTCGAAGAAATCTTTGAAATTAGATCACATCGGACTATGAAATGAGGTGAGAAATTAGGCTTCAATATTTTTAGAAAGATAACTCGAAGGCAAATCCACATAATCAAAAATCATAGAATTTGGATCAAGATTCGCGAAGAAATCGACAAGAAAAGTAGATAGAAAAATAACAAAAACAATAACAAAAAGTCAAAATTAAAATTAAAATTGACTTAATCTACAATTTGAAATTGAAATCTAATGTTATACGAAGAAAGATTAGGACGAAAACACGATTTCTAACCCAAGATAGCACTCGAATTGATCCAATTTCTTTCTGGATTAGAGACTTTTCATTTCTTTGAATTCGAAGACGACCGTTGACATTCAAGAATCAATTTATCCCTATTCTCTCAATGAAATCTCACTTCCAAACACTCCTCGGACGCATAAATGTGTCTAGAAGCGAAGGGAAGTAAGAGATTCAATGATTGTGGTATCTAGACAGTTCGATTACTCTACAAACCCAAGGATATATTTTCCTTCAAAGAACATTCGTATAATTAGGCAAATTTGGGCGTAACTGTCGAATTTGTCATTTCACCTTCAATCAACGGCTCTGATGAAATGCTTGGATGAGAATCATTACGATTAAGTCGTGTCCATTTGATCAAAGATGAATGATAACATGCTAATTTGACATGATAAAACATGATTATTGATGCATATTAAGGCATAAATGATTTCATTTCTATGCATGTTATCATATTTATGAGTATTTTTCTATCATTCCATAAAAAATCATTATAATCTCAAAAATACTTTGAATTAGGATTAAATATGATGATTTAAAGATAAATAATTTTATAACACATCTTTACTTGAGCTTAGAGATATTTTTGAAGTTAAAATAATGAGAGAAATCATTTTATAAACATTTATTTATATTTTCTTAAGTTAAAATCTTTAGAGAACAAATGTATTTTTGAAATGGAAATTAAAAATCTCATTATTTATTAATTTTGGCTCTTTAGAATGATAGATAATTAAATTTTGGATAAAGTGAAAGAAATTTAGATTAATTTGGAGTTATTTTTGAAAGTTATGAATTTTCTAATTTTTAGGGGTTTTTCTAGATTTTCTGAATTTATTTTCGATTTTCAAATGATTAAAAAAATTATAAAAAAAAAAGAGGAAAAGGGGGTTAATATTCTCGCGGGGCCAGGTGGATGCGATGTGGCACTCAGGTCCACGTGGCAGCGCCACGCAGACCCACGCAAGCACCTACGCTGCGCGGATGTGACGTGCATATTTATATTTATCGTAATTATAGGGTTATAGTACATATAAGCATTCCGTAATCGGAATTTAAGTTAACCCGTATAATCGCGCCACATTATATACCCAACTCTTCCCTATGATTTTTCCCGTGTGGGACTAAGTTCCGCACGGTATTTTAAGTGCAGGACACGTGGCCAAATGAGGAGCGCTGGATCAACCAATCAAAGGATCGTCGTGCGTGGATTTAGTGGACTCGCGGTCCACCGGATCTCATCAAAGTGCACGTGCTTTAATCGGGAGTTATAACAGCTCAGATTTAATTGCGCGGGATGCATCCAGGGCGTCGGATGGCGATCCAATGATGGCGATCAAAAGCGATTTTATAACGCTTATCCACGTGACTTCATCCTGACGCTCCATCAAGATCCAATGGCTACGATATAATTGAAACGTTCCACGATGGACCGTTTTATCGTAACCGCTGATTAAAATAATCACATTGTTACGCCCAAAACTTGTATAAAGAGAGATGTTCTTTCGATTTCTCAAGCATTTGAGAGCAAATCAATCCAATTGATCTATTTAGACACCAATACTCTTGAATCTCTCAATCCCATCTTCTTCTACACTCATTTCCGCACCTTCGGAGGGTTTGAGATCGAGATTTGGCCGAGTACAGAGGGATAAATCGATGCTTGAACTCCACAATCGCGTTCTTCGGATTTTCGATGATTTAGGTGATTAATCGTGTTAATCCAATTGTTATTTGGGGTTAGTGGAAGCGGTTTTCACTAATCTTTTGTCCATTTATGTTTTATTTCCATTTAGATTAGGAATTGAAGCTTAATTTTGTTTATTTTTAGTTAAAATCGTGATTTACGATTTCAGAAAATTCTCTCTACTTCGATCTTCAATTTCTCCGCGAAATCAAAGTCAAATTCGATGAATTTTTATTTTGTGAAAACGATTTGAAGTTATTTTTCATAATTTACCATTTTCCCCAATTTCTATCATCAATTCATCGTCCAATTTGATCAAATTCGAAGAGATCATAAAAAATTTCCTTATTTCCCTATAGATTCGACCCTTATTTACCATCATACCCTTCAATTCGAGATATTTTCATCAAATTGGTAAGTTTGGACTTTGTTTTGACACGAGAGCATGTGAAATTGATGACCTCGCGGTCTCCGCTCGTGAAGGAACCGCTGAGATTTTGCCACATTGCGCATGAAGAAGAAACGTGTGAAATGCTTGTCGGCTGATCTTGATTTGACGCTCTTGATGTATTCACTTGTCCATCGGGCGATTTTAATCTCATTCAATCTCAGACGTTATAACTCTTCAGATGAATAGTTGAGATTAAAAGGTTATAAAACAAATCATCACCCAATAGAAGTGCACTATATACCCCCTCAATTAATCGACGATTGACAATTGCGATTTGAACGCGCGATCGGATGCTCCACATGAAGCCACGTCACCTATGGATATAAAAATAGAAAGATAGTCCCACATGACCAAAAATCAAATGATTCAACAGGTATATAAGTGTTGTGTAATTAAGGAGATAACAAAAATCTGAAAAGCGTGCTTTCTCATTAATCACACACATGCGCACACACGCGCACTCACAAGCGCGCAGATGTACACGTGTGCGACACGTGGCGTTCTCATACGCCGCCACGTGGTGCTGCAATTTTGTATGCGCCACGTTAGCTACCATGTCATCACGCAATAATAAAATTATTTTTTATTCATTTTAATTCAAAATAAATTCAATTAAATTCATAAAAATTCCAAAAAAATCCCTAAAAATTAGATAAATTCATAACTTTCTAAAATATAACTTCAGATTAATCGAAATTTATCTTGTTTGATAAAAAATTAAATAATCTATCATTTAAAAAGTTAAATTTAATATATAACAAGATAATAGATTTTTATTTAAAAAATACACTCATTTCTCTTAGAAAAAAATAAATGAGTATATAAAAAAGTATTTTATCTAATTATCTAACATTGAAACCCAATTATAATATTAAATATAGATGGGAATAATCTACTCTAAAATATATTCTTTAAAAATAAATAATTATCTCTAAAATATTACATTTTGAGATTATAACTTAAAATTGCGTGAAATGATGTATATGTACTCAAAGTATGATAACATGCATAAAAATATAATGTGTTATGCCTTAATTTACATTATTAATCGGATAATTGCATGTTAAAATTGCATGTTATCAATAACCTTGAGGTTTTGGTCATTCTCCTATTGTTTATAGACATTAGGCATGTGAAGTTTTCACAAAAAAACCCTTATAATTTTGTCTATATTTACCAACATCCATAGACCTTATGTGTAGGACCCTTTAGGTCCATATCTCACTAGTTAATAACTCAATAGACCTAATAATATCGTATTGGTCAACCTTTAATAATTATCTACATCAACTTATAAATTAATCAATTAAGGATCTATTTAACCCAATTGATAAGTCAAGTTGCAAATCCGTTGGGTGCTAACCTACACCGCGTACTCTAAGAGATATGAAGTGTATAAGAACTCATGTATAGAACCTTACAACTATCGATTATTGTGTATATATAATCCTTTGTTTGCATGAGACTCATAAATAACTTAGGAATGGTCAATTGTCAAATCCTAACCTGTCACTCAAGTTAGTATTGATGCACAAAAGAAGTCATTAAGAATTCCTTCTCTAATATTTTCACTACCTTCGTTAAGGATTTTATCGTATCTCATCCTTGGAGTCACTCTCCTTAAATACGGAGGGCATATAGTTTTTTTTAACTACAAAATCATCTTCGAGGACGTCATGTCATATCTAATACATGTGATGAATATTATGTGGCCTATAAGCCAATCACACTTCAATATATCTTTTTATGTTCATGAGCATATGTAATGACTTTAAGTAAATTATGATAAGATCATATTATACTGATCGATAGTCTTTAATTATATGTTTTAAACATTCTTATTTTTGGGATATTCGAGAAGGACATTAAATTATCTTGAAAGAATAACATTACATGATCTGAATCATAAGATAAGTATGATTGATCTTATAACCATCGGTGTGGTGATACTAAGGACAAATAGTGGGTCCTCTTTAGAGAAAGAGTTAATTGAATTGATCAATATGAATCCCTAAATAGTATTATATCTAATTATCAATGACGTTGATTCATGTCATTGTTGTGTATGTAATCCTTTGACTTGAGACACCAAATACATCTTGTAAATGAATGACCATGTTTTGATTATGACTTATGAATCCCTTATCATAGGATCTCTAAAATGTCATATATTAGATATAATATGAAGTCTTCAAAGATGATTGTGTGATCAAGATGTGATTATTTTCCTTCCATATTTGAAGAGATTGACTCATGAAATATGATGCGATGAAATCTTTGTCCAAGGTAGTGAAAAATATTGAAGAAGGAGTTCTAAATGATTTCCTATGCACATCAGTACTAACTTGAGTGACAGGTTAGGATTTGACAATTGACCATTCCCTAAGTTATTTATGAGTCTCATATAAACGATGGATTATATAGACACAGTAATCGATGGTTGTAAGGTTTCATACATGAGTTCTTATACACTTCATATCTCTTAGAGTACGCGATGTAGGTAAGCACCCAACGGATTTGCAACTCGACCTGTCAATTGGATTAAATAGATCCTGAATTGATTAATTTATAAGTTGATGTAGATAACTAATAAAGGTTGACCAATACAATATTATTAGGTCTATTGAGTTATTAACTAGTGAGATATGGACCTAAAGGGTCCTACACATAAGGTCTATGGATGTTGGTAAATATAGACAAAATTATAAGGGTTTTTGTGAAAACTTCACATGCCTAATGTCTATAAACAATAGGAGAATGACCAAAACTCTAGGTGTCCATACAATTCTTGTGAGAATTTCCTCCTTTATTCTTTTCTCTCTTGGTAAAGAGCTTTGAAGAGGAGATCCAACCATTTGAAGATCGTTTGGATATCACTAGAGGATAGACACGTAAATAGTTTCAAGAAGTATAATCTCCGTCAAGGTAACCCTATCAGTATATTTTCTCACACATTTTAGATGATAGGATCATGTGTTCTTGGTGCCTTAATATTTTGAATATTCGATTCAATGTATTCCATTGCGCTTGATGTTTTGATCAAAATTTTGGAAGGCTTATCAATCATAGATCTCAACAATACAATCTTTTAGAGATCTAGTGGCTAAGTATTCATAAGTCATAATTAAATCATGGTCATCCATCCACAATATGTCTTTGGTGTCTTAAGTCAAAAGGACAACACATACAACCATGCTATGAATCAACCTGATTGAGTATTAAGTATAATATCATTCATAGATTCATACATATCAATTCAATAAACTCTCTCTAAAAGATAACCCACTATCTATCTTTGGTGCCTCCACATTGATTGTCACAAGATTAGTTGTACTCATCTTATGACTCAGTTTAGATAGTACATTTATTTTCAAGTAATTTAATGTCCTTCTCGAATCTCCCACGAAAGGAATGTTTAGAATTTATGTTTAAAGACTTATAATCAATGTATTATGATCTCATCATAATTCACTTAATCATTGCATATACTCATAGACTTCATTATAAACATCATATAACATTAAAAATGAATAAATTTCATTTTAATGAAGACAAATGAGATACACATAAGTGTGATTGGTTTTTAGGCCACATAATATCCATCACTTGGATGAGTCTCTAAAGAAGATTCCTTATTTTCTTCCCCTTCATCTTCTTGTCTCGTTAGTGAAGCTCCATCAATTACAAGCATCAAACTTGTGTATAGCTCCCCTTCCACGACGAGACATTGGGAAAAAAATGGTGTTGCTATCCACCAAACCATTAGTTGATGCTTTGATTGGTCTCTCTTTATCATCCTCAATAGTTGGTCTTCACAGATTACCACACCTCTATTATGAAATATCCTTAGCTTTTATAGACCCACAAGGTATAACCAAATTGTTCGCATAAGTAACCAAGAAAAATGTAATCCCTTGACTTACCATTCACTTTGAACTTGTCGACATCACGAGTTTGTGCAAATGCAAGATACCAAAATACCTTTATGTCCTTAAAAGTGATAAATCTAAAATGATAGTTTCATCTGTGCATAATATTTCTCAGATCTATGACTTGATAAGCCCTAAAAGTGTTAATCAATCAATCGAACACAATCAAAGCCATTGAATTGAAAATCTAGAAAAATTAAATGCCAAAAATAAATCATCCTATTATCTAGTATAAAAAAAATTCATACTCACAAGTTTATTAAAGGAGCTCTAGAAGCTATTAAAGAGTCTACTCTATAGTTGGATATCCTCTTCAAACTCTTCACTAAGTCCTTAAAGGGGAGAAGTTTTTATAAACTTTTATATTGTGAGCTTTTCATAAAAGTCCTTAAAATTATATTTCTATCCATCAATGTCCATCAAACTTATGTGCGTGACCCTATAGGTATATATATCGTTAGTTAATAACTCCATATACCTGATAACACTAATTGGTCAACCTTATTATTAACTATATGAACATATAGATCATTTAATTAAGGATTGATAAATTGATCTACTAAGCTACACCAATCCTCTAGGAGATGTGGAGTGTATAATAACTTTTAAAGCATGTATAATCCTTCGTGCACTTGAGAATCCAAAATGACTTAGGTATGGTCAATTGTTAAACCCTACTCGATCATCATAGTTACTACTGATGTATAGAAGAAATCACCAAAAATGCCTTCCCTAATATTTTCATTAGCTTGGCCAACAAGTTTAACACACCTCATTCCTTGAGTAAATCTTCTCTTGTATTGAAGGTAGATAAACAGATCTTGTTCATTCAATCACTTTCGAGGACTTTGTATCGCATATGACATTTTGGAGATCTTATGGTTAGGAAATTTTAGATTATAATCAAAATATGATCATCAATTTGTAAGATGTCTTTCGGTGTCTCAAGCCATAAGACCACACACAAAATTGTAACATGAGTCAACCTGAACGACTATTAGGTATAATACCATTCAAAGATTCATACAAATCAATATAAGGAACTCTTTCTTTGATGAACACCCATTGTCTATTGATAACATGCTATTTATACATGAATTTACATGATTATTAATGCAAATAAAGGCATTAATTATTCCAAATGTATGCATGTTATCATATTTTAAGTATATTTCTATCATTTTGTATCATTTCATGTTATGATCTAAAAATACATCAATTTATGGATTATTATATACTTAAAACATTATGATGTTTAATCCTAATTATATTGAAGAACATAATCATGTTTTAAAGATAAAAATAAAAGAGAAAAGATCTTTATTAACATTTATGTATTTTTATAAATTTGTTTTATAAGATACATGAATGTATTAATTTAATTAAAATTTATTCTCTTATTATTTTAATAATTTTAATTTTATAATGATATATTATTCAATTTCTGATCCAAAAAAACAAATTGGAATTAATTTGGAGTTGTATTTTGAAAGTTATGATTTTTACAATTTTAGAGAATTTTCTAGAATTTTTCTGATTTTAATTAACTTTACTTTTGATTTTTAATTATTTAAAACATTTTAAAAAATGGAAAAAAGGGTGCATATTTCACGCTAGCCCACGTGGATGCGACGTGGCACTCAAGGCCACGTGGTAGAGCCACGCGGACCCGCGCGAGTGCCTGCATGGCACGCATGTGATGTGTACATATCTTACTTATTATATAGATGGCTATAGTACATATAAGCATCCGTATATCAGATTTAAGCAGACGGTTACATCCGTTCTACCTTTTAAATGCACGATTCTCTTTCTTTTTTCTTCGTGTGGGACTATGTTCCCTCTTTTATTTTGATTTCAGGCTGCATGGCGTGACGTGGAGTGTCGGATCAACATCACGATAAAAGGAGTGCGTAGATGCGGTGGACACGAGGTCCACCCGATCTCAATCAACGCACGTGCTTCAAAATTCACTTAAGTGAATTAATCGCAGCCGTTGATCTCACGAGTTTATAACGGCGGAGATCACTCACGATCGGTGGACTCCTCGACATATCACTATCGTTGGATTAAGATCCAACAGACGATCAAACGACGCGACTCTTCAAATTAAGACACGTGGGCTCACATCAGCCCTTCATCGCGCGATCGAAACAATTCAGACTTAATCGCGATGATTCGATCAACAGATGCTTCATCACGACCAGTTGATCGCGATGCGCCTCTCCATCGACCGGTCGCACCCAAATTTCTACTATAAATGCATTGTTCTTCGCGACGGAAAGCTTGGCCCTTGAATTTTCAAGAAATTCGAACTGTCCAGACACCAATTCGAGTGCCAATTTGATTTCTTCATGTTCTTGACTCATTTTTGCGTCCAAGGAATGCTTGAAATCAGAATTTGATCAAGAGATAGAGGAGAAATCACATCTTGAACTTCAAATTTATCTTCGAAAATGCGGAATGAAAAGCCATGCATCCGGAAATTAATTGGATCATTTCGAAGGCTAATTTGGGTTAGATTGCGTGTTTTCATCTTAATCTTTCATCATTTAGTGTTAATTTTACATTTTGAATCGTAGATTAAGTTTAATTTCGTTTTAATTTTGGTTTTAAATCAATTTCGTGATATGAATTTTCTCCTAATTTCAAACTTTGATTACTCAGCGAATTCTTATCCAAATCACTTAATTTTTTATTCTATGGATTTACAATTGAGTTATCTTTCTTTATATCATAAATTTCTTAATTTATAATCTCAATTTGTTGTTCGATTTGATCGGATTTCAAAGATATCTCTCAAAATTCCCTAATTCTCTGTGGATTCGACCCTTATTTACCATTATACCCTTTTAATTAAATTAATTAATCATAAATTGGTAAGTTTAGGACTTTGTTTTGACACTATATTGTGTGTATTTCAATAACCATACGAAATAGTATCGTCATCTATCCTTAGTATCTCCACACCAAACGCTACAAAATCAACCATACTCATCATTTGAGTCAGATTAGACTGTGTTATTCTTTATGGATATTTTGATGTTCTTCTTGAATATCCCTTGAATAGAAATATTTATATGAACATGTGTTTAAATACTAATGATCATCGTATTAAATCTCATTATAACTTTACTTAGTCATTGTATATGTTCGCGGACTTTGTCACAAACATCACAATGAATAAATTTCATTGTAAAAAAATATTAACAATACCTGTAAGTGTTTTTTGGCCTATAACCCACATAATATCCACCATATGAGAAGTTATCAAGAGAGATAGAAGGGCTAGAGAGGAGTCTATGGTTTGAATGGATGTATTCACTTCTATTCCGGAGAAATATACTCCTTATAGACAACCACACATGGTAAAAATGATTCAAATACCTGCAAACTAGTAGATGACCAAAATCCCCTTGGCCTCTAATGATCCCCTTCAAAGTGAAATGTTTACTTTATTGTTTTGTTTCTTGCCAAAACTTTGAAGAGATGAGGGATTAGAGATCTGTTTGATCCATGGCAACATAGACTTGCATTCGAAGTACAATTTCCACAACTCATCCCTTTGCCCCTTTCCACACATGGCAACACAGCAGGAGATGGCTATATGAGTGAAGGTGGTAATAATGGAATGTATAGATGAGTCTTGATACATCCATAAAAAGGTAACCTCTCCTACAATTGATCCCGTGGAAGAATATTTGAGATATAGGAAGCATGTAAACATGACTTTCTTGAGCCACAAATTTGTATAATGGACCAATATATGGGACTTTGTGATCTATACACATGTCATCTTTCAACTGAGGATGATTTGATGGGCCTAAGATGAGCCTTTGTAGACCTAAAAAACATCTGTTCTCTCATGACCCATAAAAAGGTGGCTGATGGCCTACGAGGTTATCCTATGACCCAACGGTTCAAGAGATGAGTCTGTAATACCCAAAAGAGGAACAAATGAAAGTTGGCCCACAAGAAATATCCTCATTTTTATAACTTATTAAGGATTAATTAAATCAAATTCAAAGCTAAAACTAGAAATCTAATAAAATCACAAAAATGAAAAAGATAATTAGCCATTTTTGAATTTTTTATGGGGTCGACTGAATATTTTGAGCACTTACTTACCCGCTCCTTTTTTCATCAAATAACAAAACATGACAACCATTAGCTTTCTATATTATAACAACTATTTTTCATTATATGACCATAAACAATTCTCCAAGAGGGCAATGTATAGCTGTCATATGGCAAAGTTAGAAAATAACTATTTCTCATTATATTCTAAACAAGGTGTAAAAATTCTCAATATCTAGGGGATAATTTTTTTGTGAAGGGGTACAATCTAGGGCTTGTCCTTGAAGGGGAGTATGAAGCTCTCTAAGGCCCTAGACATCTCTCCTTCTCTCTCATCTTCATAGATGCTATCTTCATTTTATACCACTCCTAAAATTTTTCTTCAAATGTTTAGTCTCATCAGGATTTTAGGCTATAGATGATTATAAGGGCAGATCGATATATTTTAGAAATTCCTGGTCTCACCAACGAAAAACAAAGTAACAAGGTTCAAATCTACAATAGGCCCTCTCTTGTCTACTAGGAGAAAAACAAACTAGGGGTTTCCATCAAATCAATTAGGGCGGAAAAATCCTGCTCGACAATTTCAGGGAAGACGAAGATCTCCTCCTCTCATCACTCCCGCCAGCCAATTACTGGCTCCCGCCGAAATCCTACCCGTCCAGAATGGCGGTGCAGTCGCCGGAGTTCAAATACGTCACCGACGAAGCTCTCCGAGAATGGCGGAGCTCGAGCAGCAGCTTCAAGCTGAAGGACGCGGTTCCACCGGCGAGATTTCTCTACGAGCTCTGCTGGGCCATGGTCAGAACTTCGGATTTCTCTGGCAACTGCCGTTATGCTCGTTCTTTTTGTTTGCGGCGGTCGTTCTTAAGGTTGCTGTTCCATCTGCTTCGAAGGTCCGAGGAGATTTGCCGTTTCAGAAGTGTAGAACTGCTCTCGACTCTGCAACCATTTCCGGCGGCTGTTCCAAGGAGGATATTTCTTCGTATTTTGTAGATGTTATCGCGCACATTGGACAGGATGTGAGTTCGTCCTCTTTCTCCTCTGTTTTCTACGTATTTACTGTTTTATATTTCATATGTACAGTCTGAAAATAGAGGAGACTCCAATAGTCTTCTAAATTTGCTTCTATCTTCGAACGATGTAATGTAGGCTGAGAGGTCAAATCATCTTTGAGGAGACAACAGTAATTGACTTCGAAGTTCTTAGAGTCTTTGAGTGTTGATCCGAGAATCATTGAATGAAGAACTCAGACATCTATTTCCAATGCCTGTCCCATTTTTGCACCGCAGGGTTATGAAAATCCATGAGGGAGTCATTAAATTGTGAAACATTACAATGCCATAATGTAATGTGTTTCCAAGGCCAATATATATAATTTATCAGATCTCATTAGTTTCTCTGAATGTGGACAAGGATCTGGACTAAACTGACTGCCGGAATGACTATTGTTCTCGAACTAGGGGTTTAACATGCAGGAAATGGTTTTTTAACCCATGAGATGTTATTTGCTTTGAAAGTTCAACCAGTTTGTTGCTGACATTATTTTTCGTATTTAGATGTTTAATGCCTAAGGACTCATTTTCTTTTGCAGAATACAATGCCAGCGGACTACCGAGTTCGATTAGCAAAAATGGTTTGATGACTGTTTCCTTTACAAGTTTGATGAAAAATCTATTTATTACCTTCCACCTGTTTGGCAATTCTGGTTGGCACTCTTTATTTCTCTTCCGCCCAGAAGTACACTTTAATATTTTGCTTTTCCTTATGATCTTGACCTCTTCTATGACCCTAAACCATGCCATCTCTGCGGAATAGAGTACATGGAATGAAACATTTAGCTGTTGATGGAGAAACTTTGCTGGAATGTTGGCTGGGGTACTCAAAAGATAACTTCAAATTTGGAACACTTCGCCTTTGATTACAGAGTCATGATCCTTTCCAGTAGGTTCAGGTCTCAAAGTGGGGATCCAAGAGTTGGACCAGATATATGTAAGCTTAGAAACACAAATCTTAGTCTGGGGGTATCCCCAGACTTCTTGTAGATTGGTTGTGTTTTAACCAATTGTTCTTCGTGAGGGTGTATATATGAGATATGATTTTTTCAAAACTACGACATACTTGCCCTTTTACCTTTCTTGTCTCCCGTTTGATTTCCATGTGGTACTGGACCCCAAGTTTGTGACCTTCATTGTTTTGCCACTGCTAAGCATCAAGGTTCTTTTTTTCTAGATAAAAAAGATCATTCCAGAGTTGATTGTAGCCCCTCAAGCATTGAAAGTTGTATCTTAGGATCTTTTGTAAATCTCTTTGGGATTCTCTCCCCGATGATCTATATGCCTGAGTCTGCATTTGAACCTTTCTGTCCTTGTGAACAAATACAGTTTCTAGCTTCATTCCATCTGGCTTGTCATGGAGCTCAAATATCAGTCTGGTGCACATAACCTTCCACACTTGCAATGCTGCGTAAACTATTTCTACAACAGAATTCCTGCAGAATGGTAGTTTGAGGTTTTTTCTGACACCTTCAATCCTTCATCCCCGTTCTAGAATCCCTCTATTCATTGTCAGAGCATCACTGGCGTTTTCTATTCTGGCTATATGACATCTGCAACTTTGCCCTGTTATATTGTTTCGGCCCATTTTATGGTCTTGATGGGCCTGGACACTCTAGAAGAGGCATTCAGGAGCACTGGACTTACACTAGTGGTTCTTTCATGGACGTGGAGAGCATTTGAACTTTTCATGGCAGTCCCCTGGCCTTTCTTGCCAAACCATCTCACCATTTACTTGCTTCTCTATTCTAGCATTTTCTCTTGGAGTCCCCCCAAGTTTATTCCCCTCCATTCTACTCCAGTCTTCACCATGATGTTGTTGCTGACGTAATCTGTGTGGTCCAGTGCTCACTATTATCTGGATTCTGGCAAGTAGCTCCAATTGCCGATTGTTCATAAGATTAGTTCACGCTGATGAACTCCCAGTTTGTTCGATATAACTGAGAGAGGTCTGCTATTTTGTCAGTATGATCTTCAACAATTTCCACTGAGGTGACATGGCAGAAGTTTGGCAGTTCTTCAACCTCATGCCTTCTGATACAAGAAATGATTTTTCTTGGAGCTTGGTGATGTTGAGATACGTATTTCTCAAACAGATATCAGAGCATTTGAGACAGAGTCAAATTTACTTTCTTTAGATCCCTAACAGGCACGGCTCATCATCTTAAAGTGAAAATCTGGAAAGATTCACTTGTTTGTTATTTCAAGCAAGGGGGGCAACCATGCTCGAAGCCAAGAGAGTTTGTGTTTTCTCAAGAAGAACAATGAAAATCCTGGAAAACAATGCTGACTCAAAAGTTTGGCCTGGGATTCCAGGTGCAAATGGATGGAAGTTTGAACAGAGTCAAATTTACTTTCTCAAGATCCCCAGCAGGCATAGCCCGTCATCTTCTGGCAAAATTCTTGGAAGAAGATCCACCTTTTTTTCCCAGCAGGATGGCAATCATGCTTGAAGCCAAGTGAATTTGTATTTTCTCATAAATAACAAAGACAATCCAATGCTGATCCATAAGTATGGTCTGGGATTCCTCATTATTCGCAGCCGGGAATGTTCATCAAGGTATATTCATGCTCTGGAATGTCGACTATGCATGCAAGATGTTTGGCAATATGCCAGAGGCAAATATTGTCATGTACTTATGTCATCTGTTGGCTAACTCAGAGCAACTACCCGAGTGAAGCACTTAGATGGATGAAGATCTTTCGATAGATTGAGAAAAACCAATCCCCAGCTCACACTATGTATTGTGTCACCTGGATGTGGATCTCCTTAG
Organism: Lemna minuta; assembly: GCA_024174645.1. Lineage (NCBI taxonomy): Eukaryota > Viridiplantae > Streptophyta > Magnoliopsida > Alismatales > Araceae > Lemna > Lemna minuta. The sequence goes on along the minus strand of CM044101.1, from coordinate 22,797,999 downwards.
CAGCAGTGGGCAATTCAATGGACCAGGAGACATCATCCGAAAAATGCCCATGAAGCATTTGACTCACTTGGCGAATGGGTCTCTTTACTTGGTGAATGTCAGATCCAAGACAGCATTTGACTCACTCGTCTTACCACAGAAGGCTTTATTCCAGCCCGTGATATCTTGCATGGGCACTAGCTTAATTCCTGTTTTGGACCAACAGAGCCATCCCTTTGGTTCTCAGTGATCTCTTGCACGGCTCACTTGCTATTGCCTACTTTGTTATCTGGTCCATCAGACTTGTCTTGGTGCACTAGGTCGCTGCCTCTTTGGGCCCATGGGGCCGCGTACTTCTGCCAGTGCCACTCTGCAGAGCTTACTGTGTTGCAAACGCCACTCTGCGATGTAATCCTGTTATGTGAATGCTTCTGTGCGGGGTCAACTGTTCTGCAAACCTCCACTACACAGTCACCTACTGTTCATACCAACCTGTGCTGTCCTCTTGCCTTCTTGGGCAACTTGGTCTATTTTACCTGCCTACAGTCATCTATCTTTATCGTCACTACTTTCTTTTCAAATGATGTCCGACTCCAAGTTATGAATTGAAAAAAAATATCCTTTTGTTTGCATGGGTGGGTTCAGGATGTTAGTCTAATGGTATTCTTGCAGAGTCCGGAGGTGTTTGGTGTTTTTTGCAGTTGTTTGGTTATTTGCATATTGTGTGGCTACCTTCACAATGCATGCCCATCTTTGACACAGGAGAGCACTTCCATCCATCCCTAGGCTTCTAGGGGATTTTCTTTTGCCTGTGGCAACTTTTGTTTTCACAACAAATAAAGAAAGACAAAAGCAGAAATCAAAGATTACGTAAATGTAATGGAATATAATCGTGAGACTTAACTCCAGCATCTATATAATTACAAAGCCGCCTAGATTCTTAGAGAATATCTTTTTCTATGATACGATGATAGCAGATAGTGTGATGCTTAAAATTGAGACATGCATGATAATAAACTGCACATTCCCTTTCTTCCTCATTCAGCTCAAAATTTTCTGGTATGATATGATTCTGAATCATATCGTGTTTGGATATAATCCCGCATAGACCTTATGATATCCGTGCCAACATTTATCTATTTCAAGATGCTTTACAGTCACTCCACCCTTATTCATAACGTAGAGTGGTATACCACAAGAATGTCCTTACAACAGCCTCCATCAAGGGTTGTTGATTTGAATTGAGGGTTGTTTATTTTTTTTAATCAAATTGAATTGAGGGTTGCATTAATGTGCCCATTAACCGGTGGATTGAAATCAGGCATTGAGTTCTTACTTGAATGAGTGGATTAGTTTTGTTATTTACTAAATACCTTCACTTTTGTATTTGTGCAGTCTAAATGGATGGTGGAGCATTCAATGGTCCCATGCAGGCTTTTCCAAGAACGCTGCGAGGTTAGGAATGTTTTCTACATTCCATAAAACACTCATTGTAAATTTTATCACTATTTTTAATCCTCTTTCTTCTTTCAGGAGGAGTTTCTATGGGAGTCCGAACTCTCTAAATTTAAGGTTCAAGAATTGAAGGCCAAGGAGGTATCCAGCATTTTTATTTTTCATCTAAAATTCTACCATTCTTCGTTGAATACCTCAGTTATAACAGATTTTTGTGTCACCCATTTTCCTTTTGTATTGGGAACTATCTCTTTTGGGGATTACCAGGTCAGGGTGAATACTCGACTTCTTTACCAGCAAACAAAATTTAATCTTCTTCGGGAAGAGAGTGAAGGGATATGCAAAGCTGGTGAGTTTACCTTCCTTTATTCATGGTTTTATCCTTGTTAAAGATGCTTTAATCAATTAATCAGTTCTGAAGTTTTTTTGATCAAAACACCAGATTTATCCATTATTCCCAGTAATCCAAAGAAAGAATGAAAAAGAGAAATACCTGGGAGTGCCGGAGAAATATCTGATTCATGTATCTAATGTGGGTGCAATCTGTAGTTCCCTTGAATCTGAGCCTTTTGAACTGAGTATCTGTCAAGACTTAAGTGAGCTAAAACCCTGTCACTCATGAAGGTGTTGTTAGTGAGAGAGAAAGAAGAACGATGGAGTAGAGTAGTGTAAAACCACAGTGCAACGGAAAGCTGTAGACTCTAATTTTAACCCATGACTTTGCACTGGTTCGGGTCTTGTTGGTAGATAGATATGAGAATCTCATAACTACAATTTTAATAACAGCTGTAATTTTGTTAGAAGAGGGGCTACCAGACACTGAGCTATCCAGAGGGGATTTTGCTGCTGCAATATGCGGATGACACCACGTTTTTTATAGAATGCTCAGTGGAGGAGGCGAGAAACTTGTCCACTGTACTAGATCTATTCGTGGTTTTTTCGGGGCTTCAAATTGATTGCACTAAATCAACCTTCTTAGGATTTGGCCAGACACTAGATGAGGAGAGACAGTGCTCAGGGGTTTTGGGCACACCAATCAGGCATCTATCTATGTGGTACTTAGACTTGCCTCTATTGTGGGGGAGGACATTGAGTACAGATTGGCAGCCAGTTGTTGAGAAGGTAGAAAAGCAATTGGAGGGGTTGCAAACAAAAATGATGTCAAGGGGAGGACTTGTTGGCGATCCCAATGTTCCACCTTTCAATTTTCAAGTTGCTAGTGGTAATTGTGAAACTCCTAGAAAGGTGGATGAGGCAGTTCCTATGGAAATGATCGGGACTGGGAAAAAGCCACGGTTTTGGTAATTGTCTCTTGTGAGATCGTGTGGAGACCTGTTACATGGGGGAGGGGGACTGCGGGTCCTGAATTTACAAAGTATGAATATGACATCATTGACAAAATTGGTGGACATGATTGTGGGTTCTCGAGATGATCTCGTTATATCAGTATTGCAAGATAGTTACTGCTGATGACTGAATTGGGAGACTCAATCAGCCCTGATCAGAGGAGCATAACCTTTTTGGCAGCACCTATGCCAAATCTTCTCCTGTGTAAGTGAATTCTTCATTGGCAGATTAGGGGATGGCTCGGTATTCCAATACTGGCAAGGAATTTCAAGGGAGGCAGTTCCTCACCTCTTTGCGGTTATATGAAACCCTAATGCCATGGTTGGGGAATGATGAGACAGAACATGGAACCCAATATTTAATGGTGTGTTGCCAGACTATAGGGTCATGGAGCTCCTATGCATACCCGAATATATCTGCAGACTGTGTTTTGTGCTCCAGAGCTGAAGAAGACTTCGTGCACCTTTTCTGCCTGTGCCCCTTTGCCCACATGATTGGGGCCATCCAAGGGATACCATCGGTTGATGCCACTTCTGAGAGGGCCTTCTGGGACTCAGTTCAGCGAGGAGGTTCTAAATGGAAGGAGGGAGGACGAATACTCTCAGTACTAAGGGCAATATGACTGCATTGAAAGGAGGTGCTGTTCAAGGGGAGGATGATCTCTACTGGTGGGATAGTCCAAGACGTGGAGGACTCATGGCATCTTTTCCAGTTTTATTGTAACTAGCAGGGAGTTTGAGGGAGAGATCATGTATCGGCAGGCTGATAGGGATTGGCAACCCTATCACTGGGTCGACCACCATATTGTCGGGTGATCAGCCGTTATATGTCACAGAAAAAAAAATAAAGGATATAATATTCATAATACATGAAAACTTGTTTTTGTGCCCCTTGTCCATCAGTTGTCAGTAGAAAACCAAAACTTATCTTCATTCACCGTGGGTTCTCTTTTATTGACAGGTTATTTTTCTATTGATATGCTTTTTGTTTTTGCATTTTCTGGTAGATTACACTGCTCTGTCAAGGTGGTTTTCTAAGATCGATTAATGCTTCAACAGCAGCAGTAAGCCTGATCAAGGTCAGAGATCACTTCCATCTTGATGTGATATAACACACCATCTTTTCTTCTTTGGGTTCTAACAGTAGCCTTTTTTAGTCGCTCATTGGACACTTTGATCTGGACCCAAATCGGGTTTTTGATATAGTAAGTACACCCAAGTAGATCAATAGTGGTTCTGATATCGTGTTTACCGTAAACTTGCTTTAATCACCAATGATTTATCAGGTTTTGGATTGTTTTGAGCTTCACCCTGACTGCAACATCTTTTATGATCTTATCCCTATTTTCCCAAAGGTATGCTCAAGTTTTTAGCTTATCTTGACTGAGAAGCTTCTTCTTACCTGGTTTCCATGTTTGGGCATTTTTTCCCCAGTCTCATGCCTCCCAAATTCTCGGATTCAAGTTCCAATACTATCAACGTATGGAAGTAAATAGCAATGTGCCCTTTGGGCTCTATCGACTCGCTGCATTATTGGTCAAGGCAGATCTTATTGACCTTGATAGCATGTAAGTGTGTCATTTTGTTCATCAGATAATACTGCAGTCCTTTCATCTCTGTTTGCTTTTGATCATCAATCTAGATGAGAATATTCAATTAATTCCTTCAATTAAATAGCATAATTTTTTCTTTGATTTAGATTAAAATTTTTTGCTTCTCTGTGTTCTTTCTCATAAGCTTTTTTGAATAATGGTATTGATGAGATGTTTGTAAAGTTTGAAGATCTTAATTATGCACATGTTTCTGACAAATACTTGGAATTTCATTCACTCATTGACTAATGGCTATGGGGATCCGAATGATGTTGTTAATCTTGAAGCAGCTAGCAAGAGAGGTAGGCCTGGAGGAGGGGGACCAATGTTGTTGATCTTGAAGCAACAATCAGGAGAGGTAGGCCTGGAGGAAAAAAAGAAAAGGGGGGGGGGTCGCACCTTCCGCCTAAGCAATGAGGGCAAAAGGCTGTATTCTTCATTTAAGCATAAGTGCCTGAAATAGGCTTACAAGAGGCAGTAACGAATTACAATAAATTCATCAATTAAACTGATAAAATCCTGAGTCCCCTTAAGAGTAATCCAGGAAATCACCTAAGCTTTTTCTGGAGAAAAGTCATCATGTAACATATATGATATTTGAAGAATTGCATGTCATGCTTATTTGATCTTCTATCAGCGAGATGATTCTAGAATACCGAATGGTAGCCCTACTGAGTAAATAAACCGGTGAAAACAATATGGCTTGATCTTAAACTGGGTATCTACAGTCATGGTGGACATCTATTGTCAGTAAACTTCTGCAGGAGTCTACCACAAAAGTTCTCTTATCATGTCTTGTTAGACTCTGAGGGAGAGAGGTCCTGTAGCAGCCAGCAGACTTGCCTTAGGGTTTCTGGAAAAATGTCTCATCTCATCAAAATTTCGTACCCCTTAAATAAGGTCACATTAGTGTTGTGGGTCGGAACCAATAAGCCACTCAAGTAGATCCAATAAGACTAAAAACGAATGTACTTAAGGATACTGTCCTAATATAAAGGATATGAGGGTTTGGCCATAAAAATAAAAGGGAAAACCTGGAAAAACAGCGGAGACTGCTAAAATTTGTTTTGAAACTATTTACTATCCAACAAAAGGATAAGATGGTTCTAAGATGCAGTGGAACATGCGGAAGCTTTGACTTCATTTAGGGGTTTCCTTTTTTAGGTTCTGTATTTCATTAGCTGTTAGCACACGGTCATGTTTGACTTGATTTGCATTGAATTGTAACAGTAACCTACTAGCTGGGCTTTGGGATCAGGTTTGATTGTGCCAATCAAACTTCCCCCCGGTTGGTGATTTTAATCATTACAATGACTAATGTAGCGACATGAAAAATACAATTGCTGAGACAGCAGCAGTGCGATGGTGCAGATGGAGGTAGGTGGTTCCCCTGTCTCCTTTTATTTTGGTGGTGCTGGAGATCTCCAGTGGTGACAAATTCTCTTATGATAAGGCAATCCAATGTTAGACCCTGAAGAGTGATCCACTGACTGATCAAAATCAAGCAATTGTATGATCCCCATAGATTATTTCTAGATTCTGTTTTTTTAGAGTCTAATTTTTAATCTCTTACTCACTCGTGCGCATATATATCTTCGAGATGTATTTGTTTTGTCTTCAAGATGTCATCAGTCTCGACTTTTTTCACTTTGCCCATTCTGTATTCACGGGTTTGACATCATTGTTTTTAAAGCTCTTTGATGTCTTTGGGTCAAACTGTATCTGTTCCAATAGGTATGCATACCAAAGAACTGCATCTTATATATCAATGCTGTTTCATTACTTTCTTTGTTCACTATTCATTCCTTTATTTAAAAACTTTAGGGTAAAATTTGTTGTCTAAATGTTTGTAGATGTGAATTTATTGAGCTGCATGTCGAACTGAAGGATAATACTTGTGTTAATCGTTTTTTATGTTGTCCATTTTCAAGTAAATTAATTTAACTATTTACATCTGCCATTTTAGATGTGTTCATTTGCTGCCTAAACGAGAGTGAAGCCTTTGAGCAGTACGATGCATTTTTGGCCAAAAGAATTGAAATGGTATCTTTTTTCTCTGAGATCTCATGTTTCCTCTCAACCTAGAACTAAAATTTTTGGAACAACTTAACATGTTACTAAAAATTTTGGAACAACTTACATAATGCTTTTTTTTAAAAGACAACTTACATAATGCTAGTGGCTTTTGAACCAAATATTCAGGTTGATTAAGTTATTTCTGATGTGATTCGCAATTTAACCTGAATTTTTAATCCCTTCTGCATAGGTAAATAAAATCGGGAAAATTAACTTAGCCGCCACTGGAAAGGACCTTCCTGATGACGAGAAGCTTGATTTTGCGGTGGATTTTTTTGCTGCCATTGACGTGGAGGCTAAAGCAGTGTTAGAACGGGCTCCTGAAATGGACAGCAACCAGAGCTTGGGTCTGCTCATGGGTTTTCTCTCAGTTGATGACTGGTATATTTATCCAGCCAATTAATCACCTTACATTTTACTCATCATGCTTGTCTTTTCTTTCTTATTTATTGTCCAAAATTTGTTGCATTGAAGAGGTGACATGAGTTATTTCAATTTGATGTTTTCTAAAACTGAAATTATTTTTTCAGAATGTTCTTGTTGTCAATCGTGATAATTTCATAGTAAAAAAAAGCTGATTTTTCATTCAGAGTTCGGTATTTCAACTTTTACAGCTAAAGGTGGATCTTGCGATATTGATTAATTTTACATAATTATCTGCTGTCACTAAACTTCTTAAATGTTTCTTCTATGTTCTGCCCAAAGTTTCATTGGCTCCTCAGGAGAAGAATACTAATATTGAAGATTGATAAGTATCAGAAAAAAAATTCATATCGAGCATATTTATGATTAGAAATATTGTATTCTTATTATCTCCCTGTGCTTTGTGTCGTATAATTTTAATTTGAAAATACCCAAGATGATTATTCTCTGTTATTTCTAAATAATGTTCAGTCCATTACTGTTTGTCAAGATCATAATCATGCAGATGAATACAATAACATAACAATTTTAAATATTTATGAAACATGCATATCAAGCATATTTGTTTTTTTTTTTGAAAAACTGCAAAAGGGGTGCCCTGAGCGGAACCCCCCCGATTTCATTAAGGTAATGAAACAGAACAAGTAGTCAGTTACAGAGGTACATAATTCAAGAGGCCGGAGCCGCCTCGATTCCAGGAGTAGGGCAATTCCCCGAGCATCGTGCTGGATAGCGTCGACCGACGGGGATCGACCTCTGAAGACCACTTCGTTCCGATGTAGCCAGATCGCCCACAAGTTGGCGAAGATTGTGTGCCATTCTGCTGTGCACCGAAACGCGGCCCCCTGGCAATAGAGTACCAAAAGGATTCAGCTGTGGAGAAATCAAGGCTGCTTGTAGATGTAGCCCGCCATGTCGCCTGAGCATATTGGCACTCAAAAAATAGATGAGAACAATCTTCGCTGACACCGGCGCACATCAAGCATATTTGTGATTATTATATCTTATTCTTATTGTCTCTCTGTGCCTTCGAAGAAATTAAGCGATTCTTTTCTTAGTTTAAAATACTACAATTTTGTACGGTTCCAACTAATGTTTACATCAATGATTGAAGTTTCAGAAGTATAACGGACTTGTTATTTGTTCCTCGTAAATGAGTCAGAGTGGAGCTGATCAAACCAATTTGAGTCACACAGTTTAACCAGTTTTATGTCATCCATAGTGTATTTCTTTTGCTAGTCTATATCCCTTTTGAGGTATCGAGTATTTTTGATCCTTAGTATGCTCGTGGACATAAACCACTAAAGGATCAAAGGTGCCACCTCATGCAGTTCAGAGATAAGATGTGTCTGTAGGTCTTTTTATCTGACAAAGACTTGTAGGAATGAAGAATTATAGTTCTTCAAGAGAGAAGCTACAGAATTTCGATAAACAGGGCAGAAGTCCAAACGGGAATTTTGATAAACTGTTCAACTGCCTTTCTGACGGTTCCACTGTTGAGAAGCATCTCATTAATGCCTCCCCTGTCAATCCTATGTTCTTTTTTATGGAGTCAAGGAGTTTTTTACAAATTACGACCTACTAAACTTGGACTTTGCCAAGCCCATGGGATACTTGTGCCTCCTCTTGGTTAAATCAATTTGAGGGTCATAATAGTTTCTTCGCTGTTCCCTCGGATCCAGATTAAAACCTAATTGTTCTTGTTAGATCTGTCCGTGAAGCTAAAAAATATTCCTTTAAGATTTTGTTATGATTTTTTGAAATCCTATAGATCTCATTTTGATTCGATTCTCTGATTTCATTATCATTTGATCATCTGATCCTACTAGAATTGTATTCAACCTAGATACAACATTTAACAGAACAAGAAATCTGCAAAAAGGAGAAGAAAAGCAAAAGGATACGTCTACAGGAGAGAGACATTGAATTCAGAATCTACAAGTTTAGCCACTAGATGTTTTTTCCAAGTGTAGCTTCTGGAAATTGAATGGGGGATACCTTGATGCTTCTGTTTAGGGGGTTATTGAGAGGAATGCCCTCGCTTTTGGCCTCTTATTAGGGCTGTAATATTCTTCACAGATCTCTCGGTTCTGATTCCCATTTGGAGTCGGAATACAGTAGTGCCTACAGCCCCGCATTCTATATGTCTTGTATATGATTATCATTTTCAGTGTTTTTCAGTCTCCCTGGAGTTGGAGACACCAGTGAACTGTTGTTTGATTCTAGTCGTTGTTGCATTTGGATTCTTGCTAACTTCGTTTCTTATTCAGGTATCATGCGAAAATTCTATTTGATTCTCTTTCACATCTGAATCCTGTTGAGCATAACGAAATCTGCAATGGGCTGTTCAGGTGCGCATCATTCTGAATTCAGCAACTCCTAGTGAAGTGAAATGAATCAATCATGGAAATTTGCCATAGATAATTTTCTTTTTGTTGTTATTGTTTCATTTAGATCTTGAATTTTAGCATAATTATTGCCGACAATGAAGAACTTCTAAAACAAATATATCAGAGGCCACTTTCTATATAAAATAAAATAAATACTTGCAAAATGTTAATTTTTTTCTGTGGTTTGTATTTAGTTGGAAGTGTACATAACACTTGGCAGGAATTTTCTTTATAATTTAAATATACATGATTCTTCATTAGTGTGAGAGCCCATTAGGGCCCAACAGTTACCTATCTCTATCTTCTCTCTCCTGTGTAGTCCTATATAAGGGTCTCCTCATGTAACCCTCATTCTACCCCAGTACAATCTGTCATTTTCCCTTTTCTACTCTCCACAGGGTATCAGAGCAAGTTTGCTCTACGATCATCACATAATTGCTTTATGATTGCCGTTTTTCTTTTGTTTATCTATTTTGATGCTGCTGATTTATATCATGCAGATGTCAACTCATGAGGAGATTTTTTTAATTGTGAGGTCGTTGTTCTTGCAAAGTTTGTTTTGATTTTAATTGCCTAACATAAATTCGCGAGTCTATCGTGAAGTTTGTTTTGATGCCACCGCTTCTATTGCGGGACATCAAGTCATGCGAAGATCTTCTAATTGCGGTTAGCGAATTTGTTATTCGGTGGTTCACCTTGCGCTCACATCATGATGTGGAGCACTTTATTTTAGGCAGCCAGCAGGTGGGAAATTTGATTTGCAGAAACCTCTTTTTTTGGGACGGTCTGCAATTGTATTTGCTGTGATTTCTTGGGCGGAAATTTGTTTATTGGGTTTCAGACTATGCCATCCTCTGGGTGTACTGGAGTTTCCCTCAGGGTGTGGCTATACCAATTGCGTTCACCTCTTCTGGGCGCGGGGTTGATGGCGGCCGCAAATCCCTTCTCCTTGGCGCTGCAGAGCTGATCGCAACCTCTTCCTGGTTCTGGTTGCGGTGATGACTGCTGCACCTTCTCTTCCTGGTGGTGACAATGATGGCCACACTCTCTATTCCTTGGTGCAGCGGCCGGAGGCCGTGCCCCTCGGCTCTGGGAGAAGCAGAAAACCACATCACCTCCATGTCTAGGCTCATCAGCGCCCAGACAGGTGTCCTCTCTTGCAGTGGTGCTGCTGGCAGGATTTTCCCTGTGGAAACCAAGCTAGGGGTTTCCCCTAGAGCAGGCCCTGCTGGACTGGCTGGGTCAGTATAGCGAGGGTCAACTGGGCCGCCGGTCCAGCTGAAGCCAACGGTTCAGCTATTTTTTTAAAAATGAACAAAGGAAAATAAAGGGTGTTGAATGTAGTGATATAATGTACTTATTTTATTTATTGGACCACTGGTTATAAGTGGCCCAATAAGACTCTTTATCTTTTGTATGTGGATGGTCCCCACACACTGACTGTATTTAACAGTCATGTGAATAGAAATTAAGAGAACTTCTGTTTTCTTCTGAAACCCTAGCGGCCACATCTTTCTAAGATATATTTCTGAAACCCTAACATGGTATCAGAGCAGACTTAGCGTGGGACTACTAGCATTTATCCAATCGTCTCTCCAAATCAGTAAGTTCCTACCTGTAGTTGGTTACCTCTCACTGTTGCTTGAGGCTGTGAGGTCTATCTATTTTCTGTTTTTCGTTTTGGGGTATCTTTATCGAGATACTCTGGGAGTTATATGGCGAAGGTTGATGAAGGGAGTTCGGAGGTTGAGTCAAAGCCAGGACTCATCACCTTTCCTGACATTGAACCTAAGTTCAATGGCTTTAATATTCTTGAATGGAGCAAGCTGATTGAACTGGCGATTAGAGGCAGGTATCTGGGAGATCATTTGACCAAGGAATTGGTCACTACAGGCAGTGTAGCTTACAAAATCTGGGATGCTGAGGAGGCAAGTATAAAGTATTGGCTACTTCAAAGTATGATTCCAGACCTCTGACAAAACTTCTTATATATAGACACTGTCAAGGAACTATGGGAGGAAATCAAGAAAAAATTGTATAAAAAAAAATAATGATTGGCGTCTTTATCAGTTGAATATCAAGTCTATTCAAGTGAGACAAGGAGAAGATAGCATCATGGTGTATGCTTGTCACCTGAAGGCCATCTGGCGTGAAATTGACCATTTCTGGCCAGTGGCGAATCCTCAATCAGTGGAGAGAGGATATGCTTTAAAGCAAAGATTATTCACTTTCCTTATGGGTTTAAATCCCATGTATGAGGGCGTACTGGTACCGATATTAAATCGCGAGAAAATTCCAGACCTTGAAAATGCCATAGGTATGATTGCAGACGAAGAGTTACAGATGAATATGGATAATGACATGAAGATTGGAGTGGAATCCCAGAAGTTGCTGCAAGTAGCATTTGTGGCCAGGAAATCTGACGGGCGATCCAACCCAAAGAGCATTGCCCATCCTTCTCTGTCTAGTTCTAATGTAAAGCTGGAGGGCAGCCATCAGATCATAATCCTAGAGATAAAATGTTTTGCAATTATTGCAAGAAGAAGCGACACCCAAAAGACACTTGCACGAAGCTAGTTTACAAGAATTAACAACAACAACAAAATTGAGGACAAAATCCAAAGAAGGTATGTGTATCAAAGACTACAAAAAGGGAGAAGCAGACCCAACATGCAAATCGTGAGGTGACATGATTGACTTGTACAAGTGATGGTCTTCCGTTATAACTTTTTAATTCTACCTTGAGGGGTAAGAGAGTTCAGTGGATTCTGGACACGGAGGCTACAGATCATATGACCCCATTTAAAGGTCACCTTTCTAATTATTAATCTTGCAAAAGCCTGAGGTAGTTGTTAACTACAGGGGGTGGGAGACTCCGAGTAAAATGGAATTGGCAATGTTTTTAAGTTATGGTGGAGTATTAAAACGAGTTTTACCTGTACCAGATCTCAAGGCACACCTGATTTCTGAACAAAAATTGGTATCTGATAATGGATGGCGCTTTACTATTGATAATGACTTGTGCTTTCTGACTGATAAGGTATTGAAGAAGAAGATTGGATTCATTAAGCGGGCGAGAGAGCTTCTACTATTGGAAGATCAGGCCGATGTATGCTTCACATTAGTACATCAGGCAACTATTAGCAGAGAGAGAAAATCTATCTGCTCCATAGATGCGTGGGACATCCATCTTTTGTTCTCATGAAAAACTGTTTTCCCACCTTGTTTAATGACATCAATTAGGACACATTTTCGTGTGAAGCTTGTTAGTTAGCTAAACAAAAACGATCTTCTTTCAAAGATGTAAGTGAACAATGCTCTTGCCCTTTGAGTGTGTGCACAGTAATGTATGGGAGTCTGTTAAGTGAATTCATCAGTGATCCAAGGGAGATCCTCCAACAAGCAACACACCGAGTACTGGCTTATTTAAAAGGAACAATTGGACAGGGTATATTATTGTCAAAGGAAGGAAGTGTGACATTGGAAATGTATTCTGATGCAGACTTTGCAGGATCAGTTATCAATTGCAGATCAACTACTGGCTATTGTGCATTCATTGGAGGGAGTTTAGTTATATGGAGAAGTAAAAAACAGAAAGTGGTGTCTCTCTCTAGTGCAGAAGCAGAGTATAGAGCGATGGTACATGGAGTTAAGGAAGCTATATGGATTCAGGGCATATTGGAAGAACTAAAACTTTACTCCCAAAACAGCATTAAATTGTACTGTGATAACAAGTCAGCTATTGCAATTGCGCAGAATCCAGTTCAACATGACATAACTAAGTATATGCAGATTAGTCGTCATTTTGTCAAAAGAAAAAATTGAGGCTGGAATTATTCAGGCTGCCTTTGTTGGGTCTATGGCACAAACTGCAGATATTTTCACCAAGGGGCTAGCAGGACTACTTTTTCAACGACATGTGAACAAGTTGAGCCTGATTAACATTCATGTTCAACTTGCAGGGGAGTGTTGAATGTAGTGATATAATGTACGTATTTTATTTATTCGGCCACTGGTTATAAGTAGCCCAATGCGACTCTTTATCTTTTTTAAGTGGGTGGTCCCCACACACTGAATGTATTTAACAGTTACTTGAATAGAAACGAAGAGAGCTTCTGTTTTCTTCTGAAACCCTAGCCGCCACATTTTTCTAAGATAAATTTCTGAAACACTAACAAAGATAAAAAAGAGAAAGATAAGGATAAAAAAACTGGAAAACAAAAAAAACTTATAATAAAAGAGAAAAAAGAAAGGGAGAAAAAGTAAAAAAAGGAGAAGAAAAAACAAAAAAATATAGAAAAGGAAAAAATGGACAAAAATTAAAAAGGTGAAAGGGAAAAATGCAAATATTTTGATGTTTTTGTTTTGTCATTCCTTTGCCTACTCTCCTTGGCTAATGTGTTCATCTGTACCACTTCCAACACCTGTTTCTTTCTTTCTCTTGCTGCTTTCTCATCATTATTGTTCTCATCATCATTAATGAGAGGGGGAGGACACTATGACGCCTTTCGAGAAACACTTTCACATCACTATCACTCTCCCCAGCTGCATATTTTTCATGGTAGTCATCTCCTTGGCAGACCACTCACAGTTCCTCGCGGTGTCCTTGACCAAATTGCATGTGCATGTCCCGTGCTGCAACTTTTTTTTGGGCAGTCATCTCTTTGGCTGCCTACTTGATCTGTCGTCTCCTCGGCTAAATTGCATGCATGTGTTCCATTCTGCATCCTTTTCAGAGCAGTTATCTCCTTGTCTGCCTACTCAAGCCGTCATCTCCTTGACTGACTTGAATGCATGTGTCCTGTGGTGCATCTTTTTCAGATTAGTCGTCTCTTTGGCTGCCTACTTGAACTTGTCTACGCTTCATCACTCTACAATGTCAACTATCTTGTTTTGTTTTGGATTTCTATGCTCCAAGCTGGGCATGTTCGTATTTATGCTTCAGTTTGAGGGGGAGTTTGAAAGTCCATTAGGGCCCGATACTTATCTCTCTATCTTCTCTGTCCTCTGCAGCCCTATATAAGGGCCTCCTCACGTAACCTGTTCTACCCTAGGATGATCCCTCATTCTCTCTTTTCTACTCTTGATAATTACATTGAAGTTTTATTGTCAATAAGTGGTTTTAATACCTTGGAAAACCGTGCGTGTATGCAGAATCGTTGGGAAAACTATCTCATCTGCGTATTCTAGTGTTTGCCAAATGCGGCGAGAAGCCTGTGACCCAACAGTTGCTTTTTCCTCCAATGCCATGGAATCATCCTATGCATCTTCGGAGTCTGGCTCCTTCATAGACCTTCCTAAGGAGCTATTTCAGATGCTAACTGTTTCAGGACCTTATCTCTACCTTGATTCTATTCTCTTGCAGAAGGTATTTCAATAATTACAACATGCAGTCGTGCTCATTCATTTGCTTAATTTTGATTTTCTTTTTGATTTTTCAGGTGTGTAGAGTATTGAAGGCATATTTTATCTCTGCTCGTGAACTTGTACATTCTTCTACAGTTGTTGAAGAAGACAAGATTGCTGCTGGTCTTCGTCTCAAAGAAGCAAGGCAGAAAGTTGAAGAGGCTCTGGGATCATGTTTACTGCCTTCTCTACAGCTCATACCTGCAAATCCTGCTGTTGGTCAGGAGATATGGGAAGTTTTATGCCTTCTTCCATACGAGGTATGTGTCAAATTTCACTCCCTGCAAAGCCTTAGGTCACTAATGCTGTCACTGCAATAGAAGTGCCTCAGGAAGTTTTTTTATTTCCTCATGTAACCTTTTAAGTAAGGATGGTATAATAATACTAGAGGTTAGGCACTCTCATACATGTTATGCAGATCCAACTGTCTATTGAATCTCACAAGGGCATGAATGCATTACAAGGATGATGGCAGTTCATGAGATATGAGAAGTCTCATGTCTTCTGATATGATCCTCGGCCCAAACTGGATCCAGCCCACACGTAACTGGCCTAAACATAGCCTATTTAAGGCTAAAGGAGGAATGGAAATAGGGGGAAGGAAGCTCTGGGACGAGACTTCCACCGCTGAACCCTAACTCCCTGAACATAACCCTCTGATTGCTCTCCCACCTACTCTTATTGCTGGTCCTCTCCATCTTCAGGGGAAACTGATGCTTTCTTTACTTTTTTTTCTTCTCCCTTGATATTCTTCTCCCTCTCTTAGTCTTTCTGAGAGAAGAGTACTTGATGTCAATAGAAGACGTATCATTTATTTCCATATCACCATTTACATGGTTTAGATACATCTGTGTTGGTATCATCTTCTTCCATTTGAGTTTAATGTCCCCTGTCAAGTTTCAGCCCCTAAAATCCTTAGTTATCTGCGCCACCACCAGGATGGATGAGGGTCATGTATTAAACCAGTAGGCTAGGTACTTGCAGACACTATGTAGATCCATTGGTCTATCGGGTCTCATGAGAGTGGGCATACTATGAGTGGAAGATGATAGGTACAAGTACAAAGTGAAGTAAAAAAAATACTGTGTATCAGTGATATCCTCTAATCCTTTTATTTTAGGTGCTCTCAAACCATTGTGCATAAATAGTCTATTGGATCACATGAGGGCAGAAGTATAGTAATTATAATAGGGATTTACACACAATATAACCCTAATGGTTAGGTAGTCGCAGACCCACTATATAAAGCTTTAGTCTGTTGAAACTCATGAGGATATAGCTGCAACAAGTGGAAGACAATGGGTACAAATATCAAGGAAAATACTAAACCTATTTGTTTTTTTTTTATGAAAAGGGAGAGGGGCACCCCGAAACAATGCCCCCCCGTTGTCATTAAAACAATGACGGAGGATACAGATCATGAGCTACAAGGGTTTAATAGTTGAGGGGCCTAGACCACCTCGGTGCCAAAAAGACGCAAACCCCCTCGTGCTGTGCAGGATAGCATCAGCTGATGGGGTACAACCCCTAAATATGACCTCGTTCCTATGGATCCAGAGGGACCAAAGTGTGTCAAAAAATAGTCTGCCACTAAACCTATCTGTTACATTCTAACCATAATAGTTTAGGTACTCACAGGTTCATTATGTAGATTGATTATTATATTGAAGCTCATGAAGACATGAATTCAATGAGTGGACGGTAGTGGATACAAGTATGAGGACATTGTGATCAATACTAGGATAATCTGGGGATGTTTAACCGTCAGCATTTCTGTTAGTTATTTCATCTTTTATGGAGTTCATCAAATTGTACTGCATTTGTCCGTAGACTCGCTATCGGCTGTATGGCGAGTGGGAAAAAGAAGACGAGCAGTTCCCCATGTTGCTGGCAGCAAGAAATACGGCAAAGGTCTTTCATCGTCTACTGATTTCTTATCACTCATTTCTAGAAAACCCATAATTATATATCAATTCTTATTTTCAGTTAGAAGTTCGAAGAATCTTAAAGCGCCTTGCCAAGGAAAATTTGAAGCAGCATGGTCGTACTGTGGCAAAGTTGGCCCATGCTAACCCAGTAACTGTCATTCGTACCATTGTTCATCAGGTGGGGTTATTGTGTCATATTTGGTCTTGTACACTGAGCCCTTCTTTCTTCTCCAACAATTGGGCCACTCATATTTTGTGGATGTGCTCAACTTATTTTCCTCCCACAGTATCCTTTCTTTCTAGCATGGATGTGACTGATGATTCCATCATTATTGCAGATTGAGGCTTATAAGGATATGATCACGCCAGTTGTTGATGCATTCAAGTATTTGACTCAGGTTTTTGCCATGTTCTATCTTTTATAGATTTCCCTCTATTATTTTTTTTGAAGTACTAAGGGGCCGATCTCCTGACTAAGCGGTGTTAGACCCGGTTAGGGGAATTATTAGTCCCTGTTATACCCCCTAAGCCCATTTCCCCCTCTGTCACCGTATGAGACTCGGTGAGCCCAGGATGCTGTCAAACCCTCTATCTCGTGGACCACATTGTTTGTAGAGACCAGTCTTCCCCTGAACATCACCTCATTCCGATGTAGCAATATTGCCCATGTTACTTTAAGTATTCTCCCCCCTTTTCCCTTCTTTCTATATCTGCCTCGTTGTATTGAGTCCCAAAAATTGGTCTCATAGATAGCCTCTATTGATGTTATGACCTGAGATGCCCATATTGTGTGGGCAAAGGGGCATTGGAAGAATAAATGCTTGCAATATTCTCCTCCTTCTCTAGGCTTCTGATGCGTCTGGGTACATTTTTTTCCAGAGTACTCCATCACTAGGCTTCTCCTCAAGAGAAGCCATTCGAAAATCTTCACTTTCAATGGAATTTTTTGCTTCCAAATAGCCTGGCATGCCCAAATAGTTGTCTCATCATCCATCCCTTGCCTTTCTCAGTTCCTCTTATATGCCATGTGGACTGAAGAAGGAGCATTTTCTCACTCCCAGGCATCTCTTTCACCATTCCCTGACCCTTTGGTTTGACACTGCTCCATTGAAGATTGAACTCCACACATTGTCCCAGCTATTCCCAACTGTGGCATTGGGGTTCTGTGCGAGCGCAAAGAGTTGAGGAAATTCTCTCTCAAAATGCCTCGTGTCAACCGTGCATCCAGCCAATATTTAAAACTCGAGCCATCCCTTAACTTGGCATTGAAGAACTCGCTTACACATGGAAAAATCTGTCACAAGTCTTGCCGAAATAGGGATGCAGCTCTAGTCAGGGCAGATCAGCTCACTCAGTCCAGCCCTATACTGTGATTGTCCCTCTATGTTAGTGTGACTAGATTTTCTTGGGGCCCCATAATCCTAGTCACCCAATTCGTTAGTAGGGTCGTGATCATGCTTTGTACGTGTAAGATCCTCAAAGCCCCTCGCTTGATAGGTCAACAGACGACATCCCATGAGACCATCTCCAAACAACGGCTTTGTCCCCGTCTACTGCTTTTCCATTGGAAACGACTATTAAGCCTTCCAGTCACTTCTCCACTCCTACTGGCACTTTGAACATTGAGAGGTAGAACAGAGGTATCATGGATAGGGTTGACCATACCAGCATCAATCGCCCCCCCCCCCCCGTTGACATCGCCTTGGTTTGCCATCCCTCCAGATGTCTTTCCACCTTCTCGACAACCAGTTGCCAGTCAATAGTGGACATCTTTTTCTGCCTTCATGGTAAGCCCAAGTATCGCATGGGTAGACTCTCACTCGGTGTGCCCAAAGCCTCTGAGCATTACAACTCTTCTTCTCACATCAATCCAAACCCTATTAAGGTTGACTTGGTATGATTAATTTGTAGCCCGGAAAAATCAGTAAATAGGTCTAACAAAATGGACAGATTCCTTGCTCCCTCCACCGAGTTTTCTATATAAAACATGGTGTTGTCATCATATTGAAGCAAAGGAATGCCATCTGGATAGCTTGGTGTTTGATATCCTTTCAACAGGCCTTGTGAGCACGCTTGCATAGTGCATGTGGCAAGGGCATCCACTGTAAAAACAAATAATAGGGGAGCAAGTGGGCATCCCTGCCTCACACCCTTTTGTCGGTGAATCCGCCCCCCCTCCGGGACTCTATTCACCAGTATTGAAAATGCATAAGTGGTAACACATCTCTTTACCCACTTTATCCATTCCTCAGGGAACCCTCTTCTTTTCATAGGCGACCGCAGAAAATTCCAGTCCAAGGAATCATATGCCTTTGCAAAATCAACCTTCCATATGAAACCACGAGTTCTGTTTCTTCGCCAAGATGCAATGATCTCACCTGCCATGACTGCACTATCTACGAGCAGCCTCCCTAGGATGAATGCTGACTGGAAAGGCCCTACTAGCTCACCAATTACTGATTGGAAAGGCCCTTCCATATAAAATGCTGATTGAGTTGGAAGCGAGATGGGTCGAAAGTTTTCAACTCTATCTGCTCCTTGGTGCTTTGGTAGTAGGAAAAGATGTGATTTATTGATTTTCGCCATATCTCTTGTTCCGTGTTGAAACTCTTCTAGTGTGGCCATCACTTCGGAACTAACTAGCCCCCAAAACTCACTGTAAAAAAACATGGGAAGGCCGTCCTGGCCTGGTGCCCCTTCTGCATTTAGTCCCTTTATTGCCGCTTGGACTTCCTCCAAGAATGGTCTTAGTAGTTCCTCTTGTTACTCCTCCAAGATTTCCCTCTATTCTAATTTATCAAATGTGTTTTTTTAAGTGCAAAAGGGCCCATCACCCCACAAAGCAGTGGTTGACCCGGTGATAGGGATATCATTCCCTATCGCCCACCAATAAATGGTTTCTCACTCAACCTCCCTGCTAGCTGCAATAGAACCTGGATGCCACGAGTCCCTCGATGTTGTGGATCACCCCATCTGCCGAGACCATCCTTCCGTGAACAGCACCTTATTTCGATGTAGCCATATTGCCCATAACTCTGTCAGCATTCACCCTCCCTCCTTCTATCTGGGGCCCCCTTATTGGACTGAGTCCCAGAAGGCCCTCTCTGAAGAAGCATTCTTCAATGGTAGCCCTTAGGCGGTTCAAATTGTATGGGAAAAGGGGCACTGGAAGAAAAGGTGAGTGTGATCCTCCTCCCCTTCAAAGCACAAAACACAATCTGCCTATGCATCCAGGTGTTTTTTTCTTCCAGAGCACCCGAGTCATTAACCGTCACTTCATGACGAGGCATCCAAAGATCTGCACCTTCAGCAGGACTTTTGAATTGAGGGGGAAGGGCACCCCGGAACAGTGCCCCCCCCGTTCAGCAGGACTTTTTGCCTCCAGATTGATCTGTATGCTAGGATAAATGTTGGTGCCTCCACCTTTTGTCCCTCTCTGATCCTAGCATAGGCTTTAGGAACTGAGAGTGGGGCGTTATCCCATACCCAGCCATTGCATTCTCCTCGTAGTGGTTGCTTATGGGCTAGGAACTGTTGCATACGTAGGAGCTCCATGATCCGCTGATCTGATATTGCCTCATCAAATATTGGGTTCCATGCTACATCCCAGCATTCCCTGACCATGGCATTAGGGTTCGGTGTAAGTGCAAATAGGTGAGGGAATGCCTCCCTCAAAATGTGTTTACCATTCATGATTTGCTTGGAAAGTTTTATGTTTTAGTTGACCGATGTTTATTTGTACCTACCCTAATATTCGTTCCTTTTCCAGCTAGAGTATGATATTCTGGAATATGTTGTCATTGAGCGTTTAGCTCTAGGTGGACGAGATAAGTTGAAAGACGATGGACTTAATTTATCTGACTGGCTTCAATCACTTGCATCATTTTGGGGACACCTGTAAGTAATGTAGCTCTCCTCTTGGCATGCATGATTATGCTTTTTAACATTTTGGCTCTTTTTACTCTGGTAAATAGAGTTGATTTTTGGTTAAGGGGGCTCTATTAACAAAAGGTTTTTGTTCCCAGCTGTAAAAAGTATCCTTCAATGGAGCTGCGGGGTCTTCTGGATTATCTCATTAATCAGTTGAAAAAGGGAAGCGGAATTGAACTGGTGGTTCTACAGGTATAACAGACTTTCTGTATGACTACGTTTCAGCATCTTTTGTGTATGATGGGCTGAATCCTTTGTACAGGAGCTTATGCAACAAATGGCTAACGTACAGTATACTGAAAATATGACTGAGGATCAGCTGGACGCAATGGCTGGTGGAGAAACATTACGCTCACAATCTAGCATCTTTGGGATGATGAAAATGAACAAGGTGATTTGACTATAATGCTTCATATTATTTCCTTTAGAACATATACAAATGTTTAAAGGTGTGTCAAAATGATGTACTCAATTAGTCCTGGTTGATAGCGGAGACCTTGTGGGCATGATTCTTCTTGCTTGCTTGTTTTTCGCATGAATTGTTTGGGCAGCACAGTATTTATTAGGGTTAGGAATTTTGTATGGGTGTTTGTATCTGTTATTGACTGAAAGGTCTCAATTAGACTTGCAACTGAACTCAACTGTCACTAGGTTCTCATGGTTCATAAGTGATCAACTATTCCAAAAACTGAGCTGTCAGATATCCATAAATAGGTGACCACGGCCTCTCTGTAGCAGTCACTAGTTTCCTGCTGCTGTCATCTCCTCACTGCCACAACTGCTAGTTAGCCGCCACCATCCTCTCTTTTTCCCTTTTTTGACTTAAACATGAACAGTATCCTAACCTAAAATAGGCCCTGTTGGATCAGATATGGCAAACATCTTGATTAATCAATTATTAGTGTTTCATTCTCTCAAATATAATGGGTTGGTTTCAAGAGTAACCAATGGCTTCCCTCTGAATTTGATGAATGCTCAAACCAACCGTCTAAATTTGATCACCGTTTGTTTTAAACATTGCCTGTCTTTGGTTGGATGCCCTCCTATGTTTTTGCTAGTTTGGTATCTATTCTCTAGTGAAATGGTAAGATTCCAGGCATGCATACCATCAGTAGAAGGCCAGAGAAATTAAGACATGAAGACGATGTCTTGTCATTAGGCATTCCCAAGTTATTTTGGATACACCTTGTCTTTACTTTATGTTCTTTATGCATTTTTGTGTTCAGATATACCATAATTCTTCCTCAATGATACCCGATGAGTGTAATGGATCTACATTATGGGTCAGTGCTTGAGTGGAGTAGAAGCAAAAAGTTTTGAAAATTTACAATTGATGGTGGCTCTGAAAGGAGAGAGGACTCTGTGAAAACTACTCTTGTTCACGAGGAAGTATATTCTATATTAATGATTTCAGAGGGCTAGTACCAAGAATGATTCATTGTTATTGATTAAGGAACATGGGTACAATATTTTTTGTATTTTATCTGATTTGTTTTATTATTTGTCAGGCATTATCAAAGTCTACTAACAGGTTAAGGGACTCTTTATTGCCTAAGGAAGAACCCAATATTGCTGTAGCTCTTCTGTTGCTCATAGCACAACATCGCTCCATGTAAGCTACTGAATGATCGCATTACATTAATATCTATTTAGAAATTAATTCAATAATTTGATATGGCTGAATAATAATTTTTATGAATATCTTTGCATTCTCAGGGTTGTGGTGAACGCAAATGCACCATACATTAAGATGGTCAGTGAGCAGTTTGACAGGTGTCACGGCACTCTTCTTCAGTTTGTAGATTTTCTCTCTGGTGCTGTGGCTCCGTCTATTTATGCCCAAATGATTCCTTCTCTCAGTGATCTTGGTCACAAATACCATCTTGATCCAGAGGTAATGCAAATTCAAATGCTATGTTTTTTAATCATCCGTGTTTCACAAAAAACCACAATTTTATGTGTTTTAGGTTCATCTTATCTTTCTTTGGGTTTTTCATTACAGTTTTTTATTTTGAAAGTTCAAATGGATTTAATACAGGTAGCATTTTTGATATATCGACCTGTCATGAGGCTCTTCAGAAGTGTGAAAAACCTTGAGATATGTTGGCCTCTTAGCGTGTCAGCTGATTTCGAAAATCATACTTCTGATTCCGATGTTCTTTTGGATGTCAGTTCATCTCGGGCCTCTATTAGGTATTCAATTTATCTAGTGTGAATATTTGATTTGTCCATCCAAGTCTATCTGTCTATTATTTTTAATGAATTATATTAATACCTTTCTCAGGTGGGCAGATATTCTGAGCACAGTCAGATCAATGTTACCTTCAAGAGCCTGGAACAGCCTTTCCCCTGATCTCTACACCACTTTCTGGGGCTTAACACTCTACGACCTCCATGTTCCAACCACTCGGTACCGCTCAGAGATCACCAAACAGAACAACATTCTCAAAGCCCTTGAAGAGCTTACCGACAACTCTACTTCAGCCATCACAAAACGCAAGAAAGACAAGGAAAAAACTCAAGAACTGCTTGATAAATTAACCCTTGAACTCCAAAAGCATGAGGATCATGTTCAATCTGTTCATCAACGACTAAGTAGAGAGAAAGATAAATGGCTGAGTTCGTGCCCTGATACCTTAAAAATCAACATGGAGTTTCTTCAGCGGTGTATATTTCCTCGATGCACATTCAGCATGCTTGATGCAGAATATTGCGCCCTCTTCGTTCATACCCTTCACTCTCTGGGGACTCCTTACTTCAACACTGTCAACCATATTGATGTTCTTATATGTAAAACCCTTCAGCCAATGATCTGTTGTTGTACCGAATACGAAGCTGGTAGACTGGGAAGGTTTATTTATGAAACTCTGAAGATGGCTTACCGATGGAAGGTATTTACAGATTTTATCTGAATGTTTTTGGTCTTCGTCTCTTGATACCTGTTGTTGATCTTCAGAGTGATGAATCTATTTATGAGCGGGAGTGTGGAAATATGCCAGGTTTTGCTGTTTATTATCGGTTTCCAAACAGTCAACGTGTCACATATAGCCAGTTTATCAGAGTAAGTTCCTTTTACACCTCAAGTTTGAGACTTTGTACCTTTAACATTAAGTTATTGAAGTAGACATGATAATATTCAGTTATCAGTAGTATGATAGAATCTTCTATCTTAAAGAGAATGCAATTGATTTTTTTTTTAACGTTAAAAGAAATCACCCAAAATTGGTGATCAACTAGTCCACGTAATTTGCACCCAAGGTGGACCCATCCCTGCACTGCCTAAGCCTGAGTATGCATAACTCTCGGAGTTCTTCTTTACCCTAGTACCCCCCCTTCCCACGAGGTCACCCATCTCCATGTTGCCCATGCCTCTGTGCCCCCTTCCCAGGAGGTCACCCATCCCTGCACTGCCCAAGCCTGAGCACGCTTAACTCTGGAGTTCCTCTTCACCCTGGTGTCCCTCTTTATACTCAAGCTGGGCTGCAATAGAAGAGTTAGAGGTCTTCCCCTATTCTTATTTTATCTTTCTATAGCCTTCCCAATGTCAAGTCAGTACCCACTTATTTCTAGAAGGGGAGAAAGGGAGGGTTAGCACCGCCAGGTTGCAGCAGCCTTCAGTTCTCATTGGGCCGCCATGTCTCCCCCCAACCCCCAACAGAGTAATGGCTCATCTTCACAAACTGATTATTTTGGCAAGCCATTTCATGTCAAATGGTTGCCCGCTTGTCAAGAATGCTAAAATTCTGACCCCCTAATATCTAATGTCTTTAATAATTTTCATTAATTCTTGTTCCACTGTCCTCTGAAGATATTCATATCATACTTAAACAAAGCCGCAATTCTGCTTTTTCACTTATTACACTTTTTGGTAATTTCCCACATGGGATTTCTGACACATTAATGTGTATTCCAGGTCCATTGTAAATGGAACACAAGAATTACAAGATTACTCATTCAATGCCTGGAGTCATCAGAATACATGGAAATCAGGAACGCCCTCATTATGCTGACAAAGGTTTCAAGTGTTTTTCCTGTCACACGCAAGAGCGGGATTAATCTTGAGAAACGGGTAAAAAAACCTTTACTTTCTCTGTTTTGTGGTTTTCTCTCTCTTTCTTTCTATGCTCATGAAGCTTTTTTCTTGAACCCTAGGTATCAAAAATTAAAGGTGATGAGAGAGAAGACCTTAAGGTTCTTGCCACCGGTGTTGCTGCAGCATTAGCTGCTCGTAAGGTGATACATCCAAAAGTCAATGAATTTTTTACTAAATTTTCTGTTTAATGATAAGTTAGTTTGATTGAATTCCAGAGTTTCTGGGTTTCGGAGGAGGATTTCAGCATGGGTTTGATTGATCAGAAGCCAGTTCCACAGTACCCTAAGGTTATCACTGGAAGTTTTAGGTTTTTTGGGTTTTTTGGTCTGATCCTGATATTGGGAGATCAATTTCAGGAAATACCTAGTACACCGAAAGATCAACCTTCTAGAACGAAACCGACTGAAATGATGTCAGAAAGATCAGAGACTGTAATAAGCTCAAAACCTGACCTTGGTCAACAGAAGGTACGCTCACTTTTAATTGATCATTCTGAATTCACTGATTATGATATCATGACACGGCGAGCCATTTACAATTTTAGACAACGGTTGAGGACTCCACCAAGATTTCTGGTGAGGAAACAATTACAAAGCCATCTCCTGTGAAAGCACCTGAGTTGGAGGTATGACGATAAAGTGGCTCTTTGTAGTGCGAGAAGTGTTTGCAAATTACTTTCTTAATCTTTCAGCCTCGATCCCATGCAAAACGCTCCATGCAGACTCCCCAGACAAAGCCCTTAAAACAAGAACAGAAAGATGAAATCAGATCTGAAAAGTCAACCCCAAGAATCTCTTCTCAACTCTCATCCACCATTTCTTCTTCACCTGTTGCTGAAAAATTGGAATCAAGGCAGACCCTAATTCCGACCTCAAATGGAGCTCTCACAAAGTCAAAACCCTCTGGTGGAGTAGACAATGAAGATAGAAAGAGGCGGAAACCTGACCCATCAGACTCAAAGGATTTGGAAATCTCAGAAACCAGAGAGAAGCCTACTGAAAGCTCCCAAAATGAAGACCGCAGTCATGAGAAGCCAAAAGACCGTGACCCTAGAGAGAGGTCTAGTGAGAGGATTCTCGAGAGAGGAGGAGACAGGAGCAAAGCCCGCCACTCTGATTCACCTCTTTCTGATGACCGTTTCATTCAAGGGTTACCCCCTCCTCCGCCTTTGCCTTTTAGTTTTGTGCCTCATTCCTTCGGAGGCAGCAGACGGGAAGAAGATATTGACCGAAAGTCAACCGCCACACGGCATTCTCAGAGGCTATCTCCCAAGCATAATGAAGAAAAGGAACGGAAACATTTGGAGGAAACTTTATTGGTACCATATGATGATTCAAAACGTAGGAGAGATGGTGATCTGCGTGACAAGAAGCGCGATGAACGCGAAGCTCTGCAATCAAAGGTAGATCTCTCTTTCAAGCTCCTGTTCCAAAAGGAAGAAATTAAGCATGTCTCGTTACATCAATTATCTTCAATTTTGGATTACAGAAGTTATATTACCTACACAATTAAACATGGGTTATTTTTAAATAATGTGATCTTCAGGCGGAAGAGAGAGAAAGAGAGAAGGGGAGTGTCTCGAAGGAGGAAGCTGAAGGAAATGCAGGGACTAAAAGGAGGAAGCTTAAAAGGGATCATCTCTCTACATTGGAAGCCGGGGAGTTCGCTCCGGCGGGCCCCCTGCAGCCACCGTCTCACGTGGCAAGTGTCTCACAACGGTTTGAAGTGAGAGAAAGTGGAGAGAGAAAAAGTGCCATCGGTCAGCGTGCCACGTACGTGGAAGAATCTCCGCAGAGGATGCACACCAAAGAAGTACCCAGTAAGATCCCCCGGAGGGAAGTAGAACAGTATCCTTACCTGAGTAGTTAAAATTCTGCGTATTTAGTTATTTATGACATTTTTAGCGAAAAATTATAGTTTTATTTATTTCATATTTTTTTTCGGTTCCGATCATCGTTTCAAAAGATGGATTCCTTGACCAGATCCGCTCAGGTCCTATGACAGGGAATGGGAAGATGAAAAACGACAGAGAGCGGAGATGAAAAGGAAGCACAGGAAGTAAAGAGTTGGTGTTTCCCATCATTTCATCATCATCATCATCATACCATCAACAAAATTAGTTGTTTATCCTTGTAAATTATCAGATTTTTTTTTTATCTTTCATCCCAATTTTCTCTAAATCCTACATTTTGACAACCCCTGGCTTTCCCATTTTAGCTGATGATTTGTACATAATTGATCCTTCAAAATTTAATGCTACTGTGGCAAATTTTGATGCGGTACTACTGAAATCCTGTATTTCTGTTGGTTGACAAATCGATAGCTTGTTGATGAGAGGGAGATAGAGAGGTTGTTAAGTCGGTTGGCTCTTTTAGTGTGCCACCATGTATAGTCAGTCTTCCACAACTAGATGACATTCTTGAAACGCGAAGGACTTGTTCTAGGAAAGGTAAGTGAGCTACGAGGATGATTGGGTCAATTCTTGGGTAGAATAGTTTCTGATGTTCTAGCAAATGTTTGAAAATTGAAGCTGAATCTACTCTTCTCACTCCAGGCCGGCCAGAGGATTGTTGTACGGAAGATCTGAATGAAAAAGAAAGCCTCAATTGCATTACATTGTCTTGCGTAGATTTTTGGAGTCTCTAAGTTTGTGAGTCATTGTGTCAGTGGAGGGTAGTACAAAGAGAACAAGTACATCGGCAAGTAAACAAGTAATTAAATAAAATAGGAAACACATGAACACAAATTCCTTTTATCATGCCTGTCCAAGAAAACAATCATTTCAGTGGGTCATGTTTTATGAAGAATGTTTTTGAAATTCAATCTGCCATGAAATGATATCAATGCCAGTGCTTTTATAAATGTATCAACTTATAAATGTTTTGACTCAACTAGAAGGATCTTGACTATGCCATCAAGGGCCATGTCCCTGATGATGTGACAATCAATGTTGATGTGTTTTATATGTTTATGAAACGTTAGATTAGATACAAAGTGTTGAAGTGGTTAACCTTTAGTGGTTTTTTTTTATAGTGAAAGTAACGGTCACCAGACGAAATCAATTACCGACCCATGGGACAAGTACATCATGATCCCCGATCCCTTGGTCTAGAGGACCAGGTTGCCACAAAACTCTCCACAACATAGGCACTCCCGTCAATGGATGCTTCCCTCCCATTGAACACCTTGTTGTTCCAGTGCAACCGTATGGCTTAGAGAACCACATGTATGCAAACCCCATCCTCCCTCCTTCTGCAGCCACTCCTATGGATTAACTCCCAAAAGGATGACTCTAATGTTGTGTCGACTCTCACACTAGATTGTGTCGATCCCATATTGATAAAGCGAAGAGGCATTCAAAGAAAAGGCGTGCACAACCTTCCTCAACACCCAAACATAGACCGCACTCAGCTGAGGACTCAAGGTAAAATTGTCCATGGAATGCTCGTGTCATAAGTCTTTTCTAGAGAAGAAACCAACTGAATAACCGCACCTTGAGTGGTACCTTTTGTAGCCATGAAAACCTACAAGCGCTACTGATCGAATGGTTCTCCTCAAATTTCCCCTCGCATAATCTCATATATGCCCCCATACCAAGGAATGGGGCACCGATCCATTCCCAACTATCGCACCACCCTCTCGGTGGAATGTTATGCACTATTGATTGCTACATTACCATGAACTCGTCAATCCTCTGATCTGATAAGGCTCCGACCAACGTTGGACTCCATGCGCTGCCCCAACACTCCTTCACTTTGGCCCTAGGGTTCGTAGACAATGCAAATAATCGAGGAAATGCCTAGCGTCGACCAGTCATCAATCTAGTACTGAAACATCAAACCGTCTCCTAGGTGAGTTATGAAGAAAGCCCACATCTGCAAAAAATTATGTCACAAATCTTTCCAAAAAAAAGTGAAGCCCCTTGAAATGGGGCAGTGTACCTCTCCCAATTCAACTCCATGTTGTAACTTTTATTCAAAACTTGAGTGACCACGTCTTTCCAAGAGCTCATAAACCTAGCGACCCATTTTCTAGTAGCACCGTGTTCATTTTATGTATATCAAGGATCCCCAAGCGCCCGGCTTGAATAGGTCGACATACGTTGTCCCATGATACCAATGCTTGTCCACGATGTTGGTCAGATCCAAATCCCTTCCACAAGAAACGTCTCATCAAACCTTCTTCCCTACTCCAATGGGCAACTTGTACACATTTTGGATTAATAGTTTAGCATGCTATCCCTCCAACACCAATTGACCAGCCTTGGATAATAGTTTAGCTCGCAATCCCTCCAATCATCTTTCCACTTTCTCAATGACTGGTCCCAATCTGATCTCATTGTCTTGCCCTTCTTCAAAGGCAGACCCTATCGATGTTCCCAAGGCCTCTGAGCATTGTAGTCCCTCCTCATGGGTTAAACCAAACCCCACCAAGGCCGACTTGGCACAATTTATTTGTAATTCTGAAAAATCCGCAAATAATTCCAAAAGAGCATAGAGGTTTCTTGCTTCCTCCATCAATCCTTCTATAAAAAAAGTGGTGTCAACTGCAAACTGCAGCAATGGGATACCCGCTGAAGCACTTTGTGTTTGGAACCCTCCGAGCACGGCCTGCGAGCATGCCAGAGTTGTGCATGTGGTGAGAGCATCCACTGCTAGAACAAAAAGTAATGGTGCTAACGCGCATCCCTGTCTCATGCCCCTTTGTGATTGAATTCACCCCCCTCTGCACGCCCCTTTACTAAGATTGAGAAAGAGTGAGAGGTAATGTATCTTCGAATCCATGATATCCATTCTGCGGGGACACCTCTTTGTTTCATAGACAACCACAAGAAGGCCCAATCCAAAAAGTCTTAGGCTTTAGCGAAGTCTACCTTCCACATAAAGCCCCTAGTTCCCTTACGTCCCTAGGTTGCTACTATTTTGCCAGCCACCACTGCGCTATCCGCTAGCTGCCTCCCGGGGATAAATGCCAATTGGAAGGGTTCCACTAACTCATTAGTCATCCCTCGTAGCCTATTTTCCAGCACGTTTATGATAATAAGATAAATGGAATTGGATATGGATATGAGACAGAAGTCTTCAACTTGGTCGGTGATAACATGCTATTTATACATGAATTTACATGATTATTAATACAAATAAAAGCATTAATTGTTCTAATTGTATGCATGTTATCATATTTTAAGTATATTTCTATCATTTTACATAATTTCATGTTATGATCTAAAAATACATCATTTTACGGATAATTATATGTAATTAAACATTATAATTTTTAATCCTATTTACATTTAAGATCATAATGATGTTTTCATGATTAAATGATAAGAGAAATAATGTTTATGAACACTCATGTATTTTTACAAATTTATTTCATAAGATACATGAGTGTATTTATTTAATTAAAATTCATTCTCTTATTATTTTAATATTTTGACCTTTTATCATGATATATTATTCAATTTCTGATCTAACAAATAAATTTGAATGAATTTGGAGTTGTATTTTAAAAGTTATGATTTCTCCAATTTTTAGGAATTTTCTGGAATTTATCTGAATTTATTTTCATTTTAAATCCTTAAAAAATTCTATAAAAAAGCAAAAAAGGGGGTATTTTATCGCGCGGGACCCGCGCAGATGCGCCGTGGCACTCAAGGCCATGTGATAGAGCCACGCGAGCCCACGTGGGCGCTTGCGTGGCGCAGAAGTGACTCGGACGTGTAGCAGTGCCACGCGAGTCCACCCGGACACTTGAGTGGCGCCACGTGATAGTGTGTGAGAGGCTTGCGAGTGATGGGCCCACGGGTTAGTGAGCCTAAGTAAGTAGTTTGGGGCGGTAACGCAAAGCTTACATTTTGTTCCACCTTATATAGCTGTCATTTCTCTTTAGTTTTCTCCGTGTGGGACCATTCTTCTTTTGTTTTTATTTCAGGTGACGTGGCATTATTTAAGACGTCTGATTGCGTGATTTAATCACACACGTCGGATGTCACTTACTCGAGGGATACGTGGCGACATCTCGTGGGGCATTGATTCGATTAAATAGACCTCAATCGTAACCGTCCATCAAGGGAGTTATAACGGTCGAGATTAATCGCAATCAGTGGACTCATCGACTTATCACGATCAATGGATTAAGATCCAACGGATGGATAAAATCGAAGCACCTCTTCACACGTGCGGTGTGGATGCATCCTAACGCTTCATCGCCGATCGGACGGACGCGACTTAATCGCACCGACTCTTCAACATACGCGTCATCTCAGCCGTTGATCGCGATCAAACCGTTGATCCGATAGTTACGCCCAAAATCCTCTATAAATTCAATGTTCTTCATGACGGAAAAGACACCCTTGGATTTTCGAGATTAATTGAATTGACTAGATACCACAATTCAAGCGTCATTCGATTTCTTTCCCTTCTTGACACATTTCCGCGTCCGAGGAGTGCTTGAAATAAAAAATTAATCGAGGGAGTAAGGAGAAATCACGTCTTGAACATCATCTTCATCTTCCAAATCGCAGAATGAATAGCCATGCATCCGGCGGCAATTAATAGGATCATTTCGAGCGTGACTTTGGGTTAGATTCCATGTTTTCAGCTTAATATTTTATCATTTAGCATGAGATTTACATTTTGAATCATAGATTAAGTTTAATTTGGTTTTAATTTCGGTTTTTAATCAATTTCGCGATCGAATTTTTTTCTCATTTTCATACTTCGATTACTCCGCGAATTCTAATCCAAATCACTCGATTTTCGATTCAGTGTATTCGTAATTGAGTTATCTTTATTAATATTATAAAATGTCTAATTTCTAAACTCAATTCGTCGTCCGATTTGATCGAATTTCAAAGATATCTCTCAAATTTGCCTAATTCTCCGTGGATTCGACCCTTATTTACCATTATACCCTTCAATTCATGAATTAATTCTGAAATTGGTAAGTTTGGACTTTGTTTTGACACGATATCGTGTGTATTCAACGACCATATGCATTCGTTCCGTTAGTCGGCACATTGACGCTTTGGGAGGAGAAACATATGAGACTTGTTTATTCTCTCCATGGCCCGATTCTCATGACGGAGATCCTCGAATGGCCGTCACATTGGGCTTAACCAAATATCAAAGGTCTTTTTAGAAAAAAAATGAGATGCCATCTAAATCGGGAGACCCTTCACCGTTTAGCCAATTGATTGCTGCTTGATAACATGCAATTTATACATGAAATTATATGTCTATCAAAGAAAATTAAGTCATAAAACATTCCATTGCTATGCATGTTATCATGCTTTGAGTTTATATCTATCATTCTATGAAAATTTAAGTTATAATCCTAAAATGTACTATTTTAGGGATAATCATGGATAATTAAAAGAGAAAATATTTAAATATTAAATTATTTATATTTATATTTGAGATTATAATTAGTTTGAATGTTAAATAATAACGAAAATACTTTTCATACACTCATTTATTTTTCTAACTTTATTTTTCTAAAATAAATGACTGTATTTTTCAAATAATTTTTTTTTCAATCTAACTTTTAGAATGATAGATTATTTAATTTTTAATCAAACAAGATAAACTTGTATTTTGAAAGATATAAATTTTCTAATTTTCAGGGATTTGTCTAGAAATTTTCTGAATTTGTATAAAATTTAATTCGATTTACTTCGAATTAAAATGAATACAAATTATATTTTTATCGCGTGCTGACGTGGTAATTGACGTGGCGGGACCAAAACTGCATCGCCACGTGGCAACGTATGTACACGCCACGTGGCGTGATAACATGCTAATTAGACATGATAATACATGATTATTTATGAATATTAAGGCATAAAAGATTTCATTCCTATGCATGTTATCATATTTATGAGTGTTTATCTCCCAATCTATGAAAAAGTCATTATAATCTTAAAATACTTTAATTTAGGGATAATTAAGATAAATTAAAGATAATTAATTTCATAACCCATCTTTACTTGAGATTATAATTAGTTTTTAAAGTTAAATAATAAGAGAAATCATTTTATAAACATTCATTTAATTTTCTAAGTTTCAAAATCTAAAAGAAATGAATGTATTTTTAATTAGAAATTAAATCTCCTGTTATTTATTAAATTTGAATTTTTAGAATGATAGATAATTTAATTTTTGATCAAATGAAAGAAATTTGGATTAATTTGGAGTTATATTTTGAAAGTTATGAATTTTCTAAATTTTAAGGATTTTTCTGGAATTTTTCTGAATTTTTCTGAATTTTTAATGAATTTTTAAGGATTTTATGAAACTAAAAATTGATTTTTCTGAAATTTATAAGCATGCAGGGGAGGCGACGTGGCATCACGTCATGATCAACGGTCGAGGCGGGGAGGCAACGTGGCAGCCTGTGGAGCGTCCAATCATGCGAGGAATCAAGACCGTTGATCCTCACTTAAAGAGCAGGGTACGTGGCGTGATCTAACTTGTCCATGAATCATTTTAATCTCAACCGTTGATCAAGAGGAGTTATAACGGATGAGATTAAAACCGACAAGAAACGCACCAAAGCGTCCTATCAAGATCTAACGGCGGACGTTACATACGTTATTTATAACGCTCGCGACGTGGCTTCATCTCAGCGGTCAATCAAAGATCCAACGGCTGCGACTTAACAGCAATGATTCGCATCCGATGCGTTTCATTAGAGCTTTTAATCGGGAATTAAAGGCCGATCGGACGGTTACGCTCAAATGGCCCTATAAATTGAGATGTTCTCCGAATTTGTGAAGCATTTGAGAGAAATTCGAGTAAATCGAACTGTTTAGACACCAAATCTATTGAATCTCTTGTTCCCAATCATTTCTAGACCCATTTCCACATCCACGGAGTGCTTGAGATCAAGATTTCGAAGATTGATGTGGAAGAAATCAACGCTTGAACTTCACAATTGCGATTTTCTGAATTTTGATGAATAGCCTTGATTTCGACGATTAATTGGATCAATTAGATTGCAATTGTGGGTTAGGGATCGTGTTTTATCCTAATCTATCTTTTTATAGCTTTTCATTTTGTTTTAGAATTTTTATTTGATTTAATTTTAGTCTTAATTTCGCTTTTCATGATTTTCATTTTTGAAAATTTCACCTTTGTTCAATCTTTGATTTCTCCGCGAAATCAAAGTTAAATTTAGTGATTTTTGATTATGTGGATTCGTCTTCGAGTCCTCTTTCTTAAAATATTAATTTGTCCAATTTTTATCACCGATTCATTGTTTGATTTGATCAAATTCGAAGAGATCATCAAGAATTTCCCTAATTTCGTGTGGATTTAAACCATTATACCCCTCAATTCATGAATTAATCTTGAAATTGGTAAGTTTGGCCTTTATTTTGACTCTTGACTGTGTATTTTCAACAACCACTTGGTTTGGATTTGTCATGGCGCACATGTATGCGTGTGTGTGTGCATGTGTGCGGGTATGTGCCTGTGTGTGCAGGTGTGCGCGTGTGTCCATCCATGTCTTAGCATATGTGTGCATGTGATTTGTGAGATAGCACCCTTTTCAAGATTTTTCCTAACTCACTAATCGCATATCTATTATATACCCACTCATTTCCTTTAATTTTTTGTTATGTGGGACTATTTTCGTGTGTTTTTAAGGGCAAGTGACCGGGCAAAATGTGGAGCATGCGATCGTCTATCTTCGCTTAAGTGAAAGGGTACGTGGCGAGATATGATTGGGCAACGATTTATTTTAAAAATTTTTCTCTCAGTCATTGATATGAAAAGTTATAACGGCTAAGATTAAATACGCTCAATGGACTTCAATGGACATGCGGCGACATCTTAGACATTGATTCTTGATCTGACGGATGCGATCCCGCGACGACTCTTCTTCACGCACGATGTGATGAAATTTGGGCGCTCCATCTTCAATCAAATGGACGTGACTTAATGGCAACGATTCACATCCAATCATTTTATTTGAGGCGTTGATTGAAGATGAAGAGCCAAAAAAAACGGCCACGCCCAATTTTGCCTATAAATTAACATGTTCTTCAACGATGTAAACCATTCAAAGGTGTTTCAAGAAATTGAACTGTTTAGACATCTCAATCCTTGAATCTCTTGTTTTCCTTCACTTCTAGAACAATTCCACCTTCCAAGGAAATTGTTTGAAAGTAAGATTTCGTGGAGAGAATAGGGAGAAATCAATTCTTGAATGCCAACGATCGTATTCAAAATCGCGGAATGAAAGGCCTTTGATCTGACGATCAATAGGATCATTTCAAGCGCTATCATGGGTTTTCCTCCTAAATTTTTTTTATATAACATCATATTTTAATTTCTAATTGTAGATTAGTCAAATTTTAGATTTAATTTGGATTTTCTCTCTCTTCACATTCGAATTATCTACCTTATTTTTGCTCATTGATTTCTCTACAAATCTTGATTCAAATTATGTGAATTTTACTTCCGTGGATTTGTCTTTGAGTTATCTCTATGAAAGTATAAAAGTCCCTAATTTCTCACCTCAATTTATCATCTAATTTGATCAAATTTGAAGAAATACTTCAAAAATATCTCAATGCTCCGTGGATTCGACAGTTATTCAGCTCTGTACTATCTAATTTGTGATTATTTATCAAAATTGGTGAGTTTTCAACGACCTCGCAGATTTGTCTTGTCACTGCTAGAACCTCCTCTTCTAAGAATTGTCTCTCCAAAATCTCTCGTTATTCTTGGGTTACCACCCTTGCCCCCCTACCACACCACGTCCATTGGTTTCTCTTCCCTTTCTTGGAGAAAGATCTAAATTGTGAGCTAATGCTTGACCCACTGCTTGTGACCCAACAATTACTTGGTTCCCAACTATGATTTTTTATTTGGTTTTGATGTCTTCTACCATTTGTTAACATATAGAAGAGTTTTGTGTTAGCGTCCCCTTGATGTAACCACAACTGTCTAGACCTCTGCCTCCCATCCATTTCTAGCTTCTGGTCTTCTTCCTCAATGATGTCCCGCCAAGCCTTGCGCTCTCTCACATCCTCTTCTTCTAGTTCTCATGTATCCTCTAAATTTTCTAGTCTTTTTATCATTATTAGAGCCTCGTGTCTCCTTATACTCCTATGTTCTTGGATGTGCTTTCGAAGAACCATTAAACACCTCTGTACACCTTCCATCTTGCCAGCTAGCTGCTTTATATGATCATTGAATGATTGGAGCTACTCTTCAATGCTCTTCACCAAGAGAGAAATAAAATAAATAGAAGTGCTTTGTATATGGTTCGCATGGGGCACTCTTAGGTGTGATTATTATCCCTTTATTTATAGATATTATGTGAACTTTTCACAAAAACTCTCAAAATTATATCCATTTCTATCAACTTCTGCTGACTTTATGTGTGTGAACTCTAGTTCCATTTATTTTTCTAGTTAACAGCTCCATATGCCCAATAAGGATTATTAGTAAACCTTATTAATTATTTTAACACCATATAGAATTATTAATAAATGATTGATTTAACTTAATCGATATATTGAGTTGCCGACTTGTTGGGTGCCAAACTAACAAGGTGGTCAATAAGATATAAATTTTATAAGAGATTTTATATGTAACCTTATCATAATAAGTTACCATATATATATATATATATGTAATCATTCATTTGCGTGAGACTCATTAATAACTTGAGGTATAGTTAACTTTCAAACTTTCATTAGTTACTCAAGTTAGTACTTTTGTGTAGAGGAAGTTATCGAGAACACTTCATCCGATATTTTCATTACCTTGGCTAAGGATTTCATTACATCTCATTGCTTGAGTTAATCACCTCAAATACTAAGGGTAGATCATCCCATCTTGACTACACAATCATCTTCAAGAACTTCATCATGTATTCAATATCTGACATTTTAAAGATCTTATGGTTAGGGATTTGTAAGTCATACTCAAAATTAAAATAAAATTTATTCATTGTCATTCTTGTGTTATGTTTTTAATGAAGTCCTTGATCATATACAATGACTAAGTGAATTATGATGGGATCATACTTCATTGATCGCTAGTCTTTAAACATATGTTCTAAACATTTCTATTCGTGGTATATTCAAGAATGATATCGAATTATTCATAATGAATAACACTATTTGATTTGACGCGTATGATGAGTATAGATAATCTTGTAGGCATCAATGTGGAGACACTAAGGATAGATACTGGGTGTTTTTTAGAGAAAGAGTTTCTTGAATTGATTTATATGAATCCCTGAATGATATTATATCTAACTGTCAATAAGGTTGATTCATGTCACGGTTGTGTACGTGGTCCTTTGACTAGAGATACTAGAGACATCTTGTGGATGAATGATAGTGATGTGGGACAAAATAGGAGAAGTAAAATTTATCAAAGAGAAGTGTAATGGATGGACTTTTGATAGAGGGATGTTATAAATTTTTAAGATTGGTGACCTTGAACTCTCTAGGTTTAATCCCACAATTGGAGAGGAGAGAGATCATTTTTGACAACCTTGAAGTGCAGTTTCTATTCAATGAATCAGACCAAATTTCACAACCAATGTGCATGAATACCCAAATATATGATTATAGGCTATCCTAGGGCTCACAAAAATCCTAAGAGCAAGAGATTTTTGGGGAAGGATGATCTATCACACAAAATGAGAAGAATGAGAGTACCTTGATGGAGATTCTTGACTAATGTGGCCTTGTTAGGGAAAAATTTGAAATCTCCTTCTTGATTACTCCTTGCTTTGAGGAAAAAAGAGAGAAGAGAATGAAGAGGAATAATGGAAAGAGGGAAGGAGGAGAAGAATGAGAAGGGGAAATAGGAATGAGAGAGGATTGGTGTGTGGATCTTTGACTTGAAACTCTAAAGACATCTTGTGGATGGATTATTATGTTTTGATTATGGCTTATGAATCCCTAGCCACGAGATCTCTAAAATATATTTGATTTTTTAGATATGGCATGAAGTCCACAAAGATGATTGTGTGATCAAGATGGGATTGTCTGTCCTCGATATTTGAGGAGATTGACTCAAGGAATGAGATGCAAGGAAATCTTTGGCAAAGATATTAGAAATATCAGAGGAGTTCCTGATGATTTCCTACACACATCAGTACTAAATTGAATGATCGATTAAGGTTTGAAAATTAATCATACCCTGAGTCCTTCATGAGTCTCGTGCAGATGAAAGATTATGCGTACATGGTAAGCGATAACGGAAAGGTTCCATAAGAGAGTTAATATATATTTCATATCTCCTAGAGTACGTGGTTTAGCTTGGAAACCAACAACTCAACTTGTCAATTGGATAAAATCAATCCTTGATTAGTTAATCTATATGTTGATGTTGATAATTAATTAATGTTGACTAATAAGGTGTTATTAGGCCTATAGAGTTATTAACTATTGAGATATATAGACCTAGAGGGTCACACACATAAGGTCTATGGATATTAGTGTTTATAGACATAATTATTTGGGTGTTTATAAAAAAATTCACATACCACATTTCTATATATAAGGGAAGAACGACCACAACTCATGGTGCCCATGCAAGCCTTGTGAGAATTCTCTCATTTCTAATCTTTCTCTCTTGGTGAAGAACTTTGAGGAGGAGATGAAACCATCTAAAAATTGTGTAGATATTACTAGAGGCTAGACACTTGAATGACTTCAAAAACTCTATAAAAGTAACTTTGTATGTATGTTTGTCTCATACATACTAGAGGACAGGATCATCAATTATTGGTTCCTCAATATTTTGAATATCCTATTCAATATATTTGGTTGCATTTGATGTTTTGACCAAAATTTTGGAAGTTTTATCGACCTCAAAACCCAACATTAAATACGTCATGAAGTTCTTCAAGATGATTGTGTGGTCAAGATGAGATCATCCGTCCTAGGTATTTGAGAAGATAAACTTAAGAAATGAGATGTGATGAACTTCTTGGCCAAGTTAGTAGAAATATCAGAGAAAGAGTTTCAAATGATTTCCTACACGCATCATTACTAACTTGACTAACAGATTAGGGTTTGATAGTTGATTATACCCTTGTTAGGTTTTGACGTCTATAAGCCTTCTAAATGTCAATCAAAACATCAAGTGGAATATATTGAATCGGATACTCAAAACGTGGTGAGACGTCATTCCACCGTTGCGTTAGCTGCCACATCAGCGTGTGATAAAAACTTAATTTCTTTATTTTTAAAAATCTGAATAAATATAAAATAAATTCAGAAAATTTTAAAAAATCACTAAAAAATTAGAAAATTCATAAATTTCAACATACAACTCTAAATTAATCCAATTTTTTTTTTGATCAGAAATTAAATAATCTATCATTTTAAAAATTCAAATTTAATAAATCACAAGAGAAGAAATTTTCATTTCAAAAATACACTCATTTCTCTTAGAAATTAAAACTTAGAAAAATAAATGAGTATATAAAAAGTATTTTTCTCTTATTATTTAATATTAAAACCCAATTATAATCTCAAATAAATATGAGAGTAATATATTCTAAAATATATTCTTTAATTATGCATAATTATCCCTAAAATAATACATTTTGAGATTATAATTTAAAATTACATGAAATGATAGATATGTACTCAAAGTATGATAACATGCATAAGAATGAAATATTTTATGTCTTAATTTGTATTAGTACTAGTATAATTGGATGTGTAAATTATATGTTATCAACACCATGATGACATAACAAACCACTAAAATAAATGTATTCGAGGTCCTTCATTACAAAATAGCAAGACGTTGGTGAAAAATACCTTTCAGTTGGGAAAATGGCTTTTAATCAGCTCAAGATGAAGTTGGATTTATGACATCTAGAGAATCAAAGGCTATCTTGCTTGTAGAAATCATAAGGTTTCCTCCATTTAAATGAGGCTCCTTGTTTATGAGGTGTAGAGAGTGCAGAGAGGTTGATCAATGCCTCTAGAAACCCTACATAGGTAATGGAGGGTCTAATACCATGTTGTGCAAAAGACTCGAATGAAAAAGACAGCCTAGATTTCATTAGCCAAAATTTTTGATTTCTTAAAGTGCCTCACAACAATTTCTGGAGACAACAATTTTTGGGTTAAATAAGGATTCTATAGAACTAACCTAATCTTGGGTGGCTTTCAAGTGCTTTTGAATGGTAATTGAGTCCCTTGTGGTGAATTCTTCATTAAAGTCCTTTATCCTACGTCAGCACAACTTTAAATTGCCTCCCCTTGACGTCTAGGTGCTCTCTTTGACTAGGTTAACTCTTCCTATTTTTTTGATGTTGTTTCACCCTTGCATGAGTTCACTTGTATCACTTGAAGACCTAGTCCCTCAGGATCCTTCTGCCTCACAAGTTATAATGATTCTTCATTTACTGTCAAGAGGTATCATTCACTACACTATTTCTTCAACTAGAATGTAGTGTGTAGATTTAGTAAACTCTAGATTTTCTACTTCACTATGATAATTTAAACAACAAAAATATGAGATGTAATGAAATCAATGGTTGGTAGCTTCCCTTGATAGATAAGTAGTTGAACATTGATTCTTGACCTTATGAGTTGATTTTGACCTTAGTTTGCAAGTGACATTGAGATTGGTTGATGCATGATTGTCAAGCATGGTTGAGTTGGCTTTAACCTTAGTTGACTATAGACTTGGATGACTACTAATCTTTTTCAACTAATAGGCGTTGACGTTGGTTGAAATGGGTTTATCCTAGATGTTTATCTCCTTTTTTTTTTACTTTCTATTGACTTGTATCTTGCTGACCCAAAAATGGGTTAACTACCCTTGTATTGACTAGGGAGTGATGTGATCAACTCTTTTCTCTAGGAGTGGAAGTAAATATAATTTTTTCACTATGGTACACATAAAGAGATAGATTCAAATATTTACATCAATTGAATTTTTTGCAAAAAAGGCAAATTATTAGAAATCAGCTGTACATATGTGCATATTAGTCTTACTAGAAATTGATGCAAATATGGGTATACTTCTTTGTGCATTTCTTAATATAAATCTAATTTCTTGACATAAATTTATCGTCAGACGTTTGTCTCCTTATTTTGACTTTCTATCAAGGTGTATTTTGTTGACCCAAGAAATGGGTTGACTTCCCTAGCATTGACTCAAGAATGACATGATTAACTAGAAGAGAGTAAATTTCTCTTCTAGATATGTAAATTTCTATTTTCTCTAGAAGAGAAAGTAAATTTAATTCTTAGAATAGATATGTAGGACTCATTTTAGCATTGTGTATATGTGCATAGTATCTGTGGCAGATTACATATAACGAGAATGTCTCTATGTGTGTGTGTGTGTGTGAGAGAGAGAGAGGATAAATTTTAATGTAATTTTTGAAAACCCTAAAAAATTGAACATTGGAGAAGAAACCACTTTCTGAAAATAAACCATTCAACATGGAAATTCTGGACATTGTACATGGAGGCGAGTATAAAGTCCACCGAATGCGAGGTAGTTCAGTGGTTCCAAGAGTAAAGGTTCCTTCCAAGAAATATTTCCAACGTCCTCATTTTTTTCCCAATCACTTGATCTTCCTCAATACTCAATAGAAAAGAACAAAGTCCAGCTCTTTGTCATCAATATTAATGGGTGAAATTCCATTAATAAACTTATTTTGAAAAAAAAAAACCCTTCTCGTGTTAACAAATTACTCTTTAAAATAATTTTTTCATTTAATCAATGGAACTTGTCACGTTAACAAATTAAATAATGGATTAATTTTTTTTCGATTGGGGTAAAGATGGGCTGGAAACCCATTCTACATCAACCATTGGCGATGTTTTGGGAATCGATTTTTTTTCTGCTATTTCGTCGAAATTCCATTTATGAAGCTCGTTTTCAAAATTTGGTCGTTCATTAAAAAACTGATAGTCTCCGATTATGTTCGTTGCCAGATCAGTTAATGGGCCGACCTTGCAGCCCGAATGTTCTATTAAGGGAAAGATGGGGCCCGGGGAACCTACAATAACGGCCACCGGCATTGTCTGTCACCTATAACCGTTTTTTCCGCTTCTCTTGAGATCGTAACCGTTTCAGGAGCTCTCATTTTCGGTTATTTTGACAATGGCGACGATGGAAAACCTGATAGGGCTCGTGAATCGGATTCAGAGAGCGTGCACCGTTCTAGGTGATCACGGAGGGGAAGGTTCCTCTCTTCCTACACTCTGGGAGGCGCTTCCGTCTGTTGCCGTTGTCGGAGGACAGGTCTGGATTTGTTTTTCAGTTTCATTTTGTTTTCGTTGGGATTTTTACGCGTTTTTTTTTTGTTTGCCTTCGCGGTTTTGAAATATTAAGTTTACACTTTAACAAGAGTTAGGAATTATTTAAAAATTTTGAAACTTTATTCATCTTGTCGCTTAATAAGTTAATAATAAGATTTGTTAAAAAATATTTCTTGGTTGACAAATTTAGTCAGACTTTTCAATAACTTAAAATTTTTAATAGATGAAAGTAGGCGTATTTATAATCTTGACCCAGACAGTAAGGTAAGATTAATCCGTTCAATTAAATTGGCGTTTTTTTCCATCACAAATGGTTTTTGTGAAAATATATGCCTAATGAAATACGGATCATTGACAAATATGGTCAATTTGTAATCGTTCATTTTGATTGCTTAATTATTCAGCTCATAGCAAGGGCACTGCTCCCGCTCTCTGGCCTAGGATTTTTGTTTTTAGGATGTTCATTGGATGTTGACCTCCAACACCATGTTTTTGTTTGATTTTGGCACCAGAGTTCGGGTAAATCTTCGGTATTGGAGAGCATTGTGGGGAGGGACTTTCTTCCCAGAGGCTCCGGTAATGTCGAAGAAATGCTGGCAGATTTATCTTTCAGATGTCATTTTATGAAGTTCGACGTGTAGGTATTGTGACGCGGAGGCCTCTCGTTTTGCAACTTCACAAGACGGATGAAGGACAGAATGAGCACGGGGAGTTTCTTCATGCCCCTGGGAAACGGTTCAACGACTTTGGTTTGTGAATCTTGTTCTACTAATCGTTTATCTGAATTTTTCTGTTGAGAAGTGGTTGTGGCATTCAATGTTCCTGCAATTTCCTCAATGTTTCCGTCATCTTTGGCAGCGTTGATTTTTTTGCCGTCATTTTTGGAAGAAAGCGGAAACAGCGAAAACAAATATTTTGGCTCATTTAGACCTCTGATCCATGATAGAGAAAAAATCGGAGTCAGAAAAATTGGTTTCTCAGATGGCAAAAGAAAATAGAAGATTGAATGTTTTGATTTTACAAAAAGTAGTTAATTTATTTAATCAACTCTGTTCTGTTGGAAAAACAATTTCTTTACAAATGTTACTGGAAATTGCATCTTTATCTTTATAGTACCAATGGTCCGATATATACCATCAACAAAATAATTTTTTCCTCTATAACAGATGAAGTTGATTGTTTTTATTAAAATTTTGAATTTTTATCGTAATCACCAGCTTCTATTCGCAAGGAGATTCAAGATGAAACGGATCGTATCACTGGAAAATCTAAACATATTTCTAACATTCCAATTCATTTGAGCGTGTATTCTCCTAATGGTACGTACTTTTCAAAAATTCTACTTTTCATTTTCTGTACAAAATTTCATCCAAGTAAATATTTAACCTTTCCCATTGATGATAAATCTGATGCTAATTTTTGCGTTCAACATTATCTGTTTATGTTCAAATTTTTGCGTTCCACTTCCCTACCTGTGCGAGCCATTTAGTGCATTTCAAAGACCTACTTACGTGAGAAGGAGCATTTGAGTACCCTCATCTGTTCAAGGAAATGTTTACCGATACCCGCTAGCCAGTTTTAGCCACGAGAGACTTCCGAAGCATTGTGAAAAGGA